>JAMKCH010002595.1:0-136664 GCA_023653785.1 Ophioderma brevispina | reverse complement strand
TGAATGACATCCTTGCTGGCTGGGAATGCCACTGATAGTGATGTCTGAATGATATCCTTGCTGGCTGGGAATGCCACTGATAGTGATGTCTGAATGATATCCTTGCTGGCTGGGAATGCCACTGATAATGATGTCTGAATGATATCCTTGCTGGCTGGGAATGCCACTGATAGTGATGTCTGAATGACATCCTTGCTGGCTGGGAATGCCACTGATAATGATATCTGAATGACATTCTTGCTGGCTGGTAATGCCACTGATAATGATGTCTGAATAATATCCTTGCTGGCTGGGAATGCCACTGATAGTGATGTCTGAATGACATCCTTGCTGGCTGGGAATGCCACTGATAGTGATGTCTGAATGACATCCTTGCTGGCTGGGGGTGCCATTGATAATTATGTCTGAATGAATGACATCCTTGTGGCTGGGATTGTCACTTTTAATGAATAACATTCTGTCTGGGAATGCCACTGATTCTGTAGTAGTAATGTCTGAATGACATTTCGGCTGGATATGCCACTGATGATATTGTCTAAATGACCTCCGGACTGGGAATGCCACTGAAAGTAAGGTCTGAATGACATCCTTGCAGGCTGGGAATGCCACTGATAGGGCCTAATGATGTCTGAATGACATTCTTGCTGGCTGGGAATGCCACTGATAACAATGTCTGAATGACATCCTTGCTGGCTGGGAATGCCACTGATACACAGCTGTTTGACCCCATGCAAATGATCTCTTATTTTAGAGCAATTTTAAGCAGTGGCAACATGATTTTATTATCCACAATTCATTCAATTTCCAACAGATCTATCCAGGATGCTATCGCCTATATTCCTACCTTAATAAGTTGTTCCTCTGTAGATGTTCTACGTGTCTTGAAATACTGATTTTTGTCATTAAAGTGATGATTCCTGACTGTAATTAGTCTGATTTTACAGATGAAAGTTGATTTTTTTATTAATTTTTTATATTTGGTTTTATTCAAAATTAAGTTTGTAATATTTGTGATATGAGTAAAATTAGTGAATATTTTGTTTTGCTTCTTTGTCTAGAAATTGTGCATTATTTGCTTTAATTTCATTTGAGTGCAAAGTTCAGAAGGTAGTCTTGCTTACAGTTGAGTAATAGCTGCAAAAAATCTATTTAAACCCTCATTTCTACTAATTGCATTGATCAGTATTGATTTGTGCTCTATTTGTCAGATATGCATGGATCATAAATATTGACCGCTTGATTACGTCCGTCTCAGTACAAGGTCGCAGACCTCGTCAAATTAATTGCATGTAATGCTCAGTCTGCGGTCTTGCCTTATTTTTATACCCAATTACGGTGGTGAAATTGTTTGGTTTGTGGCCAGTTGGCTGAAGCAAGCCTGTTGAGTTATGAAAATGATCTTGTCTGTGGTTCATTTAGTGCTATTTGTACATGCAAGTGTGTTGACTTTAACATTTTGTCTGTGACTGGATGGAGTCTGCTTATACAGTTTCAATGGTTATGCTCATCCAATAATTGCAGCATGTTGCGCTTTAACACTAAAATTGTGTCCAAGTACCAAGAATGGCCTTATTAAAAAGCTTTTCCACATCGATTTCAAATATTTAAAAAAAAAATACTTGACATTTTTAATGGGGGGGAAGAGCGTATCACAATGGATGGGAACTGATTTGTGTGGGATCTATAAGAGAATACATTTTTAGAAAGTATATAACTGATGCAATGCAAATAATTCAAAAAACAATAACAGAATATAGTAAAAGTTGTCACTGGCATAACCTACCAACATCCCCCACCGAACAACTAACATGGAGATGGAGAAGCGAAAAATGGGGACGAGAAGAAGGGGAGAAAAGACAGTGAAGGAGAGGGGAGAAAGAGAGGAAAAAGAGGAAAGAGAAGCGAAAAAAGAGGAAAGGAGACCAAAGAAAAGGGGAAGGAGGAGAGAAAGAGAAGGGGAAAGGAAACAAGAAGGGATAAGGAGTATTGTTACAGGCACCCAGGTTTGATTGCCAGTATTTTGCCGCTCCCCCCCCCCCCCCAGTATGGTACTCCCCCACTCAAAATTTCCAAATAATATGGTCTACCCGGCGAAGGGATCACGTCTGGTTATGTCCTGAATGTTTCAATTTTTTTTTTTATCTTCTTAAAATATGGAACATTTTGCCATTTTTTTCGGCATGTGTTCTCCAGTGGCGGATGTATGTGTGCCAAAAAATGTTCAGGGTACTAGAAACATTGGACCAGTTTGTCTGTGGATCATCTTATGGGGCTTGTTACACGATATTTGCAAAATATTGGTAGAACCCCAGGTACCTGTTGTGTTTCCCAGGGATGTGCTTCTTCTTGAATTTCTTATATTTGTTTAAAATAGCTTGCAGCTGCATCAACATGTCCATTTGGAGGAAAGTGGCAAATTTGATATAGCTATATATGAACAAAATAAAAGATAAGCCTGGTGTTATTTGTCCTACACCAAGTGAATGAGTTAAGATGACGCAGGGTCCTTAACTGTGAAATCAGTGGAGTCTTGGTATCCTAATATTTTAGGCAGTAGTTGAAATAATGCTTGATATGAGTTGCAAAAAACTGTAAACCTGTCTGATGTTGTGCTTGGTTTGAGTTTGAGCTGTCTACTGGCTTTGTATAGATTATACCCTCCCCTTACTTCTACACCCACCCCTGGCGCAAAATGCACCATTTGTCATCACCACGGCTCGAAAAATGTTAATCTTGGGAAGGAGATTCTTGATTTTGTATTAGTACCTCTGTGAGGTCAAGGATGTTTAAGTCAGTTCAAAGAATTCAATCTGTGAGATTTCCCAAAAGGCATGTGTGGGTTTCCCGGGAATGAGCTTCCCAAATTCCCACTTTCTTTGAGCCATGGTCATTCATCCATCGTTGATAAGGTTTGGTCATTTGTTTAGAGTTGCAACAAAGGAAATTTGGGGCACCCAAATATTGTGTCTTAATAGTAATTTCATATGATTAGACACTCAAAGATTTCATACCTGTATTTGGCTCCATAATGTCTTAAAAAAAGACAGAAAAAAAGGTAAGTTTGATTTACTTATTCTTTCCAATATCAACATAGGCTGAATTGTGTTATTGCTCCATACCAAAATTAGATTTTTCACAAGTTTTGTTACCAAAGAAAACATTTCCTCAGCTTACTCCTTCAGATGGGGTTGTTTTTTGATGGAAAGCTTTCACATCAGGGCAAAAATCATTACTTTTGATTTTTTAAGGGCCTGCTATGTGAAATCTCTCATGCACCTTTAAATCCTAGTCCCAATACTTTCATGTAGAAATATTATTCTTCTGATTGCAGAAAAATGTGGCCACTACTTTGTTTAAATAATAGGAAAAAAGAGATCGGTACAAGGTGGAATAGTATCTGGTCATAATCCTATTAATGATTCTCTATCTTGGGATGTAATGAAAAGTTTGATGAAGTCGGCTCCTTGAATACAGCAGTGGGCCTAAAACATGCTGAAATACTATACCTTAGGCCACATTCTGTACAACAGATGACTTTCACCCAAAATGTTAAATTATTTCCCTAGATGGGACTCATAATAGGATTAAATACAATATCATTCCCACTTTTTTCTCTTAGTATTTTTTTAATCCAAATTTAATGCCTTGATGTTTTTTCCCATTTTCTGATGAAATCGTACATTTTTTAAGGATTAGTTACAAAATGTAGTCTAAGTTTAATGAGCAACAGGGTAATGTGGTCCTTCCTTGTCATTTATTTTAATACCGCTTGTCCAATTGAATATTTTTTTTGTTGCTGAGCATTAAACAAAAAACTCTTAGGCGACAAAATAAGGAAAACCCTGGTTTTTAGTTTAACGGGCCGACCGCCCCCCTGGTTTTTTTTTGTATTTTCAGTTTTGGCATAATTTTTTTTTTTAGTTTTTAAAAAAATCAGGTAAAATCACCGTTTTTTAGCCCAATTTTGGCAATTTTTTTTTAAGTAAAAAGAAAATTTGTTAAAAATTTTTCATTTTTTCTCTTGATTTTTCAAGATTTTTGGGGCTATTTTAGGCCAATTTTGAGCTCCATAAAAAAAAAAAATCGCCCGATCCGGACCTGCTCGAAAGGTCCGCTTCGCCCGTAAAATAGGGTTTCTTTTTTCGTGTCGCCTTAGTGCCCGAGGTTTACCACCTTACTACTCTTGATTGGCTCATTACATGATATACAATACATAACCTTTAAGCACAAACCATCAAAATGGACCTTTCTATATCTCTGTATGCACCTTAATGCTTTATTTATATTGGCTAATTACATCAGATATTCTGCAAACTAACCAGTTTATGTGCCGATAGTTCCCAGGGGGTAAACAGAATAACCTACTTGGAATTTAAAGCAAAACTTCAGAATTTCCAAAACATTGATACAGATAGGAAAACCAAATTCAGATCAAAGGTAAAGTGACTGTAAATGTTGAGACTAAATACTTGAGGTGTTCGCTGAGGAGAAACCCTAGCAGCTTCCTTCCCCCCCCCGCTTTCCCCCCGCTTTTGCCCCAAACATGCAATAAACAGAAACAGTGAGCACCAGCTTAATATGAATCATGTTATCCAAACCACACGTTCACTCGCATCCATACAATAATTTGAACTTTTCTTTTCATTCGGTAATGCAGCACAAGGAGCCGCTTAACGAATGCCGGAGAGATGAGGTTTACATCGGATCTAACATAAATTAAATCAAGTTTGTGGTGTCCCAACCGGAAGCGTGATTTGCAGTCAATTGGAGGATGTCGAGTTGAAGCCGACCCATTTTATACGAAACGCGGTGTGAATTTCCCCGCCTTGAGTCTGTAACCATTTCAGCTTGTTACACCTCGTTTTGACCCATGTTTAGACCTCACTAGAGATTTGCATATGTCCAATTTCAATGCAAATATTATTTGCATGTGTCCCGTAGGTTCTGTGTATTTTGCTCTGGTTAGCATTTTGTTTGTGTGTCAGCTTGTGTGTTCCCAAATTGTGTCTTCTCATAACTGAAACCCGAGTGTGTTGTATAGTAGTCATCCTTTTGAGCTAATTGCATAATGAATACAATCAATTGAATTGCTACTGTTGTCTTAGAGATGTCTTGCCCTGATTTGAAGTTTGGATCATATCCTATGTAAAGACAATATAAAAACAAAAAAAATCTAAAACATAAAATGATTGATTTTTTCCAGACAAATTTTCCATGATGGTAGGACATCATCTGCCCCTTGGTCATGGAGGGGGGAAACCAGACAATCCTTTGAAAAATGTTTCAGATTTAAGGTGTTCTGTTACTGTCTGGAAGTAATTGCTAAATGATGGTCTTTAAAGGTCAGTTTTTGATATCTAAGAAATTCTGCAACTTTATCCACAAAGATTGTAAAAAAGAATATTTATGTGTCCTTTTGACTAATTGCATAATGATACAATACAATTGAATTGCTCGAGATGTCTTAGAGATGTCTGCCCTGATTTGAGGATGGATACGTATCGCTAATGTATCCAAGAAAAAAACACAAAAAAATCTAAAACAATAATTTGGGATTTTTTTTACTTATTTGAAATATTTTCCATGATTGGTAGACTCATCTGCCTTGGTCAAGACCAGACATTCATTTGGTAAATTTTTTAGATTTGAAGTGTTCTTTTTACAGGTCTTAGAAGTAATTGCTAAATTGATGATAATAAAGGTTCAGTTTTAAGGTTTAGAAATTTCTGCAACTTTAATCTACAAAGATGTAAAAAAGAATATTTCATATGTCTTTTGATGAAATCCAGAGCATACAGTAAAGCTGACCTGGCTTATTATTGTTGATTTTATTGTTCAATTTTGGGAAATGGTTTTTCATTAACCCATATTCTTTTAAACTCCCCAGCAATTTCTTGTGTGTGTAGTTTCACGATAGTGTGAACTGGACAAGCAAATATTTTGGCCTTTTATTAGATAAATGCTTATTATTTATCTCAGTACCATGGAAGTTTTTTACAGCGCTTTGAAGTTTTAGGATCGCAACCTAATATAATACCTGCCAAGCAATAATACCATAGTTGCATATGGCACAATGCCCTATATTTCTTGTGTTAAATTTTTTTGTATGGTTGGATGTTGCCATGTGAATGCAATAAGTTAAGTGTACTATCTGCTATTTTGTCAGAAATTCAATCAAACATACTATTATGCCAAGTCTTTGGTCAGTGGCTTTTTAAATGGTGTGAGACAATTGCCTGAAGAACCATTCAAGAGTCACCGACTCAAGGAAACACCCGCCTCAAGGAAAGATCAAGTAAAAGTCATCCTAATCATGGCAATAACACAGATGGATCCATGGAGTTATTTTCACTTACGACCTCTACATTCAATGACAATATTTTGTTTTAAAAACATTAATTTTTAAGTTGAAATTACATTGAAATTTCTTCATAACTATTGAACTACCTTTTTTAAAACTGGGGATCTTCAATCTTAATTAGCCCCAGCCATACAGGTAAATGATTTTACCATCAAGCTTTTTTGTTTTAAATAAAAGTAAGTTGGGTTTACACTTTTAGCATAACTTTTCATTTAAACACCCCCTGAGGTCCACCACCTTTCTTACTATCAAATTGATTGGCTCTAACTTGAAGTACATGATATGCCCTCTGAGTGACCAATCAAGTTGGACTTTCTATATAGGTATACAAATATTTCAGCTTTTCCTACCATGTCCCCCTCGGTGATTGGCCAGTGGCCAAATTGCTGAATACATCATATATCCCTAAGTAACAAATCCAATCTGCCATTAGACTCGTGGTGGGGGGTCAAGATCAAAATCTGAGGATTTTTTGTCATATTCCATAGAAATTGCCCATTATTTTTTCACAAGTGAGGGTACTTTGGATGTGTGACCTTAAGAGTGGATTCATGCTTGGAAATTGAAGTTTTACAGTCTACAATAGAGGTGCTCCCACAAAATGTATTAGAAAAATTTATTGGGGAATGGGAACATTTGATGTGGAGTATTGTTCATTTATGATGATGACTGACTGTTCTTGTCAGTTCTGTTCGACAAACAATAACTTTTTTCTGCCTTGGCTTACAATGGGCCCCTGGTATTTTACTTAAAATCAGAGGCGTCCCAGAAACCATCAAACCCTGGGGGCCTGAGTAGCCTGAATGTGCCCCAAAATAGGCTGTTTTTTCACATTTTCCTTTGAAAACCATGGGCCTTGATTGAGCCCCCAAAGCCACGCCTTGGCACTTGCCTGAAAATGCCGCATTTTAATGTGTTGTGTTAGTTTTTGCTAGTGCCGTGCGCAAAGTTTGCTCAAGCCTCTTTTGCCATGCCACCGTTTCTTACCATGTTTGCTGATTGGCTAAAATACACATAAGTTTCCCTTGTTCCAATCAGTATACTTATGTGGTTAACACACACTTTTAGTTTGTAAACATGGTTACCAAGGGGGGGTTGGGTTACCCCCTCATGAAAATTTGTTTTATAAAGCACTTGGTGCTTATGATTTTGAATACTCATATGGATAGCTATGGTCCACCCTTTCCATTGATACCAGAATAGGCACAACATACCTAATATGGCATCACAAAGTCTGTGAGTCATCAAAATTTTTCCACAGCAAATAGGCAAAAAATCAGATTTTGCACTAAAAAAGTAGGAATATCAATTTTTCATGTGGTTTTCAGCTCTAAATGATGACAATTTTTGAAGGGGCTTAGGTGGCCCTTAATCTCTGATCTACTTAAGTATTTTTTGTCTAGCCATTTGCTAAAAGTGTACTTCCAACTCTCCCATTTTGTTGTGCACACAATGAGGAACTGTCACATATTATGCATGCAGAAAACAAACTCAGCAACAGCAATAATATAGGCTATTTGGACATGGTGTACTATTGGTCATTTATAAGGTCTCTGCCTAAACCATCGACCGGACCCATTCCAATGAACCTAATTGGCACTGCAGGAGCCTCCAGTATCTACATGCAATTTGTCACTGTGGACAGACATTTTCTGTAGGTCAAAGGTCATACTTTGTGTATTTCTGACTTTTCCACTCTTATATCCCCATTCCCGCCTGCCAAAACCTGTACTGTCTCTGCCCTGTACATTCAGACCCCTGCTTGATCTAAATGACACTTGCAAACCACAGGCTTAGTATCCTGCTGCTACTCATGCACTGTGACAGATGGGTCTGTAGGTCAAGTTCAAAGGTCATTCTTTGTATTTCAGACTTTTGTGTGCTCTTATTATTGTGCTCTTTTTGGTGCTCTTATTAGAGGTTTATCATAAACCTCTACAAACTCACCAAGTTTTTTGCTCCTAATTCCCCAGGATCTGTGCAAAGTCTATCTTATTCGCACTGCTTTTTAAGGAAGGGTAACTGCTTATAACTATATATGTGACCTTTGCTACAAGATTCCTAATAGCTAAATTTGATAAAACTTGTATGTGGGTAATAGTGGATGCAATAATACCCATGCACTGTTGTGGTTCATAAATTGTGCATATTAAGAGCTCATTGAATATTTGCTTTGGTTTGGCTCATTCTTACAAGGTGACCATCTACCATATTCCAATGTCCCATCCATATTTTATTGACAAAACTTGGTATGTGGTTTACTGATGACAACGATGTACTTTTCGAGGATCTTGGTTTAAACTTTGATTTATTTGCAGCCTATTTGGTTCTTCTCCCCCAATTTACACACTTTTAAGGATTTATCACCACTTTTAGGATTATTGGTTACATCACATCTCTGCTACAACAATTTCTCTTCCCTGCTCCACACAGATATGATAAATCAAGTTTTGTGCAGTGGTTCTGATTTTAACGGCATGTGGTATACTACCACATATTTCACACTTACATATGCCAACTTCATATTGCCTATTAGTTTCCCCACCATTTTTGAAAACCCTGTGATACCGATATTCAAGATTTACAAGGGGGGAGGGGGGAAGACATGTGGCATTGCCATGATTTACTTTTTTTCGAACATAGGTAAAAAGCTTGCGCAGCCATTTCCCGTGACATGGATCGGACCACCATCGCCAATGTAACAATGTTACCAAGGAGGGCACAGTTTTATTTCAACTAGAATTACAGGCCGAGGAGGTATCAATATTCTAAGTAGTCTTGATGGAGGTAAGGCCAGACATTCTTAGATAACATCAGCCCTAATCTCCTCAAGATCGGTCACGATCACCTGGCTCACCTTTGGCCTATATAATTAACTTTAGTCTTTCTTCTGGCATAGTTCCATCGGCCTGGAAGGTACTGCCGTGTTTCTTCTCTTTCTCCCTATTATAAGGAAGGTGATCCAATGACACAAGTAACTACAGACCTATCTCTGTTATACCAGCTTGCATGAAGTTTTCTGGGTACAAAAATTGTTCACACTCAGTTTTGTACAATTTCATTGAGCATCAACAAATTATGTCTCTCCAACCAATCAGGTTTCCAGACCTAAACACTCCACACAAACTTGCCTTGTCGAGGTTTTCGACTATCTTTTTGAGTAACACTGAGCGAAGGCTACTAACTGGGCTGTTTTCTGACCTAAAAAAGCCTTCGATACGGTAAACCACGAAGTGCTTATTAATACAAGCTTGCATGTATTGGAGTATAGGCACGGCCCTGGAACTTGAATGGTTCTTTTCCTATTTATCCGACCGGTTTTCAATCACCAGAGTAAATGATCATATATCTAGTAAGGCTCCGGTCAAGTTTGGGGTCCCTCATGGTTTCCATTCTTGGCCCTCTCCGTTTTACATTTTACATCAATGACTTGCCATCCATCCTAAAGAGTGTTGACTGCAGAGTTTTATCTATACGCAGATGACACTGCCTATTTTGTTAGGGTAGGACCAGTCGATACAATTAACAGAATCTTGAATACAAATTCTCTTATGTTGTTAGGTGGCTCCGAGTCAATTATCTCACTCTTAATGTTTAAAAAAACCAAACAAAAAATATGGAGATATGAATTTTAGGAAATTTGTCATATTCAAGATAAGCTCAACATTCATATTGCAGCGAGTCCATAGAACACTTGACCACTTTTAAATACCTTGTTGTTTGGCTCTACCCATCTCTTACTTGGAGTGTTAATATTGACAAAGTGGTCTCTGAAGTCAAACAAGCGTATTGGTCTCCTAAGAATGGTTAGGAAGTTGCCTACAAAAACTCTGTCAGGTTGTATAAATCTTAATTAATTCCTCATTTTTGATTATTGTGATATAGTATGGGGTAATGCCAGCAATAAAATCTTTGTCTCAAACTTAATGTTCTTCGAAATACTGCTGGCAAGGTTATTTTAGGTCTCCCCCGCGTTTTCCAACTGATGGTTTACTTCAAAGAGTGGGATGGGAAAAACTTTGTGATCGTCATTTGACTCACCGCAAATTATGGTTTATAAAAGTCTCACTGGAGTTCCTCCACATTGTGAATATTTTTAATAGAAAGCTTAATACTCTAATTATAGGACAAGAGCTGGTACACAGGGTAATAATTGGTTTTACCTCATCGTCGTACACTTCTGAAAGTAGAAAATTCACTTCAGGGGCGCTCAGCCTTCAACAAACTCCCAACCAACTGCAAAAACTCCTATCCCAGCTACGCTGGAATTTAAAAAAATATATTGTAATTTTCGGCTTATGTTTTTATCATAGATACAAGATACTTTAGTTTGTATTGTTTGTTTGAAATTTGATGAAGTGTTTATTGGTATGTATTTTAAGAGGAGTGTTGTAATTTTATATGCATTTAAATTAATTTAAGATTCTATTTCATGTACTGTAACCAATTTTGATGTATTTGTTTGCCCCTGGGCACCCATGAAAAACAGGTGTTGTCCGTCCATGATTGGGTCTCCCCAGGCAAATACAAGATTCTATAAACAAATAAATAAATAATCATTGTGCTTCGCTTACGTCACAACTCATTACGTTACATCGCAAGAGGGTGTAAGTGCAATAGCTGCCCCATTTGTAAAAGAAAATTCCCATCAACAAACTATTATGCCACAAGTCTTTTGGTCAGTAGCTCTCTTGACATGGTTCTTCAAGTTTGCTTTTTAAGAAACATTTGAAGAGCACTGATCAAGGAAGATAAATTTGAGAGATCCAATAAGGGGCGAGCAAGCAGATGGATCACATGGCAGCTACTGCAAATGCAAACCTTGTGGCAACTCACACGAGTAACCTAGCTTTGTGAAGTGAAGGAATGACAAAGCAGCATAGCTTGTGAAAGCTTTCCTCTATTTGCTGACTATCCACGCAATCCATCTCTCCTCTTTTTTCCTTGGTATGCGAGGTTCATGTTGGAGTACATATAGGCAGATGTATGTTTAAGTTAAACAGAGAGAGCGTGTAGAGTTTCATCCTGTTGGTTATAGTCCTTGAAGACACAGAGGATCTATTTTCTCTGATGACTGGGATGGAAAGATACTAATTACAGCATAGACAAGCAATTGTACTGCTTTTCCCTGGGGAACACCAAGACATCCAATCTGGAGTGGGGAAAGATACACTCAAAAATAAAAATAACATAATGATCTGTGTGTTTTTGTTTGAGAGAGAAAATGGGTTTCTACTATGATTGCAAATCATAGCATGTCATTCGAAACACATGACAATTTGCAGTACTTATTAATTAAAGTGTAGGATTAATTATATTTAACAAAATAGGGGTAAGGCAACAAAGAGATTTTGCTTAAAGCTGTTCCTAAAATATGAGAATTCTGATTTCTTGCAACCAGTGTAAAGTTCTATAAAAATATCCCTATTGTAAAGATTTTAAGTTAAGAATTATTTTGGGTACAAAAATTGTGTGAAATTCTGATTTATTATAGGAGCAAATACTAAATTAAGCATATGTTTATATTGCAATTAATCAACTTTTGTTTTCAATTTTAAGGCATTCTGTAGCCAAATTCCAAGTAAAAAATCTATGGGGACTTATTATATGAAATCATCATATGGATGCCTAAAAATCTCTCTTTGCACCCTTTCTTTAAAATACAGGAATCTTTTGTGACAGGAAAAATTGAAATTAGCTTGTTTCCCAGCTTTGCTCATAAAATCTAAATTAAAAGGAGGGATTGGTCTCTTGGAAAAAAAAAAAGGCTTTTGCACATTTTGGCCCGGCTTTTCAACACACCCTAAAACCTTACATAATATTTGGTCACACTGCTTGGTCAAAAAGAAGAGTGGAAATATTTTCAGTATCCCTCTGCAATGTAATGAAATTTATTTAATTCCTTGCTGATATTAAAGAGGACCAAAATGCCATCCCATTTTTTCAAACATTTTTGATGTATATTTAGAATACATACCAAATGTATTATAAGACAATCAGTGATTGACTAAATCGGCCAAATCGAAAACAAAGCATCAAAAAGTCAGATTTTTACATGTAACAAGTACAAGGTATCCGAACATACCCTGCAATTGTGTGTATAAGACCAGAAGCAACCTAATAAGACAGAATCGGAGATTTTAGTCATTACTGTCTGTTCGGACACTTAATACAAACACGTATTGAATGGGAGAATCGTATCTTGGAAACACTGCCGTTTCTTCCTTTTCCTGTCAATTCTACAGCTGGAAAAGGTAACTTATGAGAATTCTACAGACTTATCTTCACTTTGAAGCTATTCATGCAAATTCAAAATATTTTTCAAATCATGACTAGTGTCTTTAAATCACATATGAAGTCAATAAGCCGAAAAAATGCCCGTTTTACATGATAAAAAAATGATTTTAGATCTTCTTCATGCCAAGACAGAAAATCAAAACCTGCTTCTCTATATTGTGTATTAGGACAGAATCAAGTTCAAAACCTAACTCAGTGCTGGAAAACTGGGCTAAAAGCAGCCCAGATTTGCTTCAGGGTTCCATGTTTGAGCACAGTTGAAAAACTAAACCATGTTTAAAGCTTATGACTTTGATTACCACCAAATAGACTGGGGCCTCATAAACAGTGCGAACTGATATAAAATAATTAGGCGAAAGACAAGCAAGAGAGGCGCAGTGTGTAAGTATTCGTAACGAGCGATGGAATGTTAGGCAAACGATCAAATACATTTGGTTACTTGCCGGAGTAGGAACGATAACAACAAATATATTTGTGGTGGTAGTAATCAAAGTATAGAGTGACATAGGCACTTTTCTGGCAGAAATGCTGCTCTCGATTTCTAGACATATTTGCCTCTAGGCTGGATGTTTTTGTCTCGCCTGAACTTTGTCGGCAGAGACTTAGTATAATCACTTTTCGTCTGTCTGTCTGTCTGTAGTCTGTCAGTTATGTGCGTGGTCTGTCTGTCTGTCAGTCTGTTCCGTTCTGCTCGTCTGTCTGTCGTCTGTCTGTCATGCTGATTGTGTGCCCTGACGTCCGTGTTCACGGGCCTGGTACGATTTGATCTGGAGTTACGTAAGGGTATGATGATGCAACATTGGTGGAAAGAAGCGGGTTGCTGAGTTCTCGACCCTGATTAGATTTTTGGGCGTTTTTATAAAAAAAAAATATGCAATTAAGTGCTAATTTGCATAATTAACGATAAAATTTTCCCGCAAGGCTTGTGTACCCAGTTATCTGGGTTCCGTAAGGGCGTTCTGATGATGTTGTAACTGTGGTGGGAGCGGGCTGGGAGAGTTCTCGAACTGATGAGATTTAGGGCGTATTTCGGGCAAATTAAGTATGCAAATGAGGCTAATTAATATGCAAAAAACGCGTAATTGCTATATTTTGGAAACGGTTAGCATTGGATACGGAAAAATTCCCTTCACGGCAGGGAAGCCTAGCATGGTGCGCATTCTTTTCTGCAATTTGAACGTTTGTGTGATAAACGGCTTAGGTATGCAAATGAGCTAATTGAATATGCGTAATTACTGTATCTCTGAAACCGTACATGGATAGGCAAAAATGGATGCGAAAGAAAATACTAGGCCATGCATCTTTTGGTGAATCATAAGTGGGTAAAAGTGCATGTATGTGGGACGATTTAAAGGGGCATTTTTTGATTACAATTGATCTAAATTAAATAGGTAATTGCTGTGATCACTGAAATTGTTACAGGAAATGCACAATTCCTTCGCTAATTGAGACTTCTATGCCGTACATCTTTGGTGTGAATTCACAATTGACGGGTTCAAGTGCAAGTGATCAATTAAAGGGGCATGTTTGATGCAATGATCTAATTAAATATGCGTAAGTGCTTGTATGTTAAAAATGGGGACATTGGATATGCAAAATTCCATTCGCTACATGGAGGACTACCTATATGGTAAAATTCTTTTGTGTAATCATATTGTGGTAAAATGCATGTCGGCCATCTTAAAGGGGATTCTTTTGATTATTTTAAAATTGCAAACTAATGCTAAATGCTGGTCCATTTCAACCAAATTTTCTCAGGTTGTAAATGGTCGTTGTGAAATACTACACCTTCAAAAAGAATTTGATTCAGGAGTTTGTGTATCATTACAAATAACTTAGGTTAGCATGTGTTTATTTGGCCATTATAGGCTTGTGTGTGTTTGGCTGGTGTACCAAAACAGGTGTACAAAACAAGAAGACCTAATTAATAATTAGTCAAAGGTCGTGGGCCAATTAAAGGGCATTTGTGACTTGACCCTAATTAATATGCACGTTGCGGTATAGCTGAAACAGTACAGTGGATATGCCATTATTTCTGTGGTACATGGAGCAGGTGGGGTGTTGGGGAGAGGTGGGGTGTGTTTGGGAGGGGGGGCGGGGTGGGGTGGTGGAGGGAGGGGGGGGGGACGGGAGGGGAGGCGTGGGAGGGTGGGGACTGGGGGGGATTCGCTCGGGGGGGGGGGGGGGAGGTTTCTACTCCCTTATCGATTTTAGTGGTCAGCCTGGCGGGGGGGGGTGTGCGGGGGAGATGGGTGGGGTGGGGGGGAGGGCGGGGGTGGCGGGGGGATTGGGCGAGGGAAGGGCGGGGGGGGGCGACGGCGGAGGTGGGCGTGTGGGGCCAAAGACCTCTGGTGAGGTTGAGGTACGGGGGGGGGTGGTGTTGGGGAGGGGAGGGGGGGGGGGGGAGGGGGAAGGATGGGGTGGGGGGGAGGGGGAGGGGGCTGTGGGGAGGGGGGATGGGGGTGGTTGGGGAGGGGGGGAAGATGGGGTGTTGGGGAAGGGGAGATGAGGGTGTGGGAGGGGGGGGATGGGGGGCAGGGGTGTTGAGGGAGGGGGAGGGGATGGGGTTGTTGGGGAGGGGGGGGGTGGTGGGTGCGGGGGTTGGGGAGGGGTTGGGTGGAGTGTGCTGGGGAGGGGGATGGGTGTTGGGAGGGGGCGGGTGTTGGGGACGGGGGCTGGGTTGTTGGGGAGGGAGCTGGGTATTGCGGGGTTTTTGTTGAGCGAAGGGGGTGGCGGGTGGGTTGTTGGGGGAGGGGGGGGGGAGGAGCATGGGGGACGAGGGGAGGGCGGGTGGGGTGGTGAGGAGGTGGGGTGTTGCGGGGTTGTTGGGGAGGGATTGGGCGGGGTGTTGGGGATGGTGTTGCGGGGGGGTTGGTGTGAGGGGTGTTGGGAGGGGGTGGGGTGTTGCGGGTTCTGTTTTGGGAGGGGGTGGGTGTTTGTTTGCGTGTGTGGGGAGGGGTGGGGGGTGTGGCGGGAAGCATGTTGTGGGGCGGGAGCACATTCCGGGCGAGAAGACCCTCACGTGTTGGCGGGGGGAAGTGGGGGGAGGAGGGGTTTGGTCGAGGGGGGATGCGGGATGGGGGGGGGGGGGAAGGAGGGGCGGACCCGCTTGAGTGGTGGGGAGGGGGAGGTGGGTTGGAGGTGTGGGGGGTGGGGCATGGGGGGGGGGGTGAGGTGGGGGGGGAAAGGGGGGGGCGGGGGGGGGGGGTGGGGGGCGGGGGGGTGCGGGTGGGGGGTGGGCGTGGGGGGGGGGGGGGAAGGGGGGGGGGCGGGAGGGGGGAGACGGGGCAGGGGCTGAAAGGGGGGGTGGGAAGGGAGGGGTGGGGGAGGAGGAGCGGGCGGGGGGGGAGGGAGTTGGAGGGCGGAGGGTTGTGGTGTTGAGGGTGTTGGGGAGGGTCGTTGGTGGGGTTTTGTGGATGGATGTGTGGGGATGGGGGGGTGGGGCGGTGGAGAGGAAGGTGTGGGGGAGGGGGGGGGGGTGTTGGCAGGGGGGTGTTGGGGAAGAGGGTGGGTTGTTTGCGGTGTTGTTGGTGGTGTTGGGGAGGGGGTTGCGGGTTGTTGCGGGGAGGGGTGGTATTGTTGCGGGTGGGGTTGTTGGGAGGGGGGGGGTGTTGGGACGGGGGGTGGGGTGTTGTGCGGTGTTTTGGGGAAGGGGGGGTGTGGGGAGGGCATCGTTGACGGGGGGGTGCGGGGTGGGGAAGGCGTGGGGGGAGAAGGGGGGAACGGGGGAGGGGGTCGGATGAGGAGGGTGGCGTGAGGGTGGGTGATGGGGGGGAGGGGGGGAGGGGGAGGGGCGGGGGGGGGGGGTGAGGGAGCATTCCAGCGTCGCTAGCTTGTATGGGGGGGGGGCAGGGTGACAACTTGGGTGGGTAGTACCGCGGGGGGGGGGGAAATAGGGGGATGCTGCACTCATAGGGGCGGGGGGGGGGGAGCGGGCTGAGGGTTGCGGGGGGGGTGTAGGGGGAGGGGGGGCTGGTGGGGGGAGGTGCAGGAGGGGGGGGGGGGGGAGCGCGGGGAGGACGGGGGGGAGGGAGTGGGGAGGTGGGGACGCGGGGGGGGGGGGGGGACGGGGGGGTGGGGGGGCGGGGGATGGGGAGGCGGGGGGGGGCGGGCGGAGGGGGGGAGGAGGGGGAGGGGGGGGGCGGGGGGGGGGGGAGTGGTGGGGGGGGAGGGGGGCGGCGCGGGGGGAGATGTTCGGGGGGGGGGCAGGCGGCCTGGTTCCCCTTTGGCGGGGGAACGCGTGGGGCGGGGAAAGGGGGTAACACCGGTTGGGGGGGGATGGTGAGGCTCCCCTGGTGGGGGGGGGAGGCCGGGGACAGGGCGAGTGGGGAGGAGGGGGGGGGGGTGGATGGGGGGGGGGGAGGGAGGGGGGTGCGGGAGGAGGCGGGGGGGCGGGGAAACGGGGTGGGGGTGTGGGCTGGGTTGGTGGAGGAGGTGGTGGGGGAAGGGGGGGGTGGCAACTTGATGGGGATGGGGGGGAGATGGGGGGGGTGTGGGAACGTGGGGGGTGGGGGGAGAAGGGGGGGGGAGGGGCGGGGGGGGAGGGGCTGGGGTGGGGTAGCTTGGGGGGGGTGGGGTTGCGAGGGGGGGGGGTGGAAGTGGGGTGTGGGGAGGGGGGGGGGGGGATGGGGATGGGGTCCGGGGGTCTCGTCTGGGTGGGGGCATGGGGAAGGGTGTAGGTGTTGGGGAGGGGGGGTTGAGGTGGTGTTGGGGAGGGGGGAGGGGGTGAGGGAGGTGAGGAGGTGTTGGGGACGGGGGTGGGGGGTTGGGGGTTTGAGGGGTGATGGGGGGGGAGTGGGGTGTGGAGGGGTGGTGTGAATGGGAGAGAGGGGTTGGGTGGTTGTGGTGGTGTTGAGGGAGGGGTGTGGGGGATGGGTGGGGGTGTTGAGGGGTTGTTGGTGAGGGGTTGGGTATGGGGAGGTTTGTGAGGTTGGGGAGGGGTGTTGAGGGGGTGGGAGGAGGGGGTGGGAGGGGGGTGTGGGGAGGGGTGTGTGTGGGGGGTGGAGGAGGGGGTGGAGTTTGGGGAGGGCGGGGGGGGGTTGAGGGATGTTGGGGAAGGGGCTGGGGTGTTGAAGGTTGTGGTGTGTGGGGAGGGGGGTATGGGGTGTGTTGGAAGGGTAGGGGGGAGGGGTTTTTGTTGAAGGGGGTTGGGAGGGGGTGGGGGGGTGTTGGGGAGGGGTGTTGCTTGAGGAGGGGGCGGGGGGTTGTGTTGAGGGGTGGTGAAGACGGGGCGGGGTGTGTTGTTGAGGTGTGAAGGGGAGGGGTGGGTGTTGAGGGTGTGTTGGGAAGGGGTGGCGTTGTTGAGGGGTGTTGAAGAGGGGTGGGTTGTTGAGGTAGTAGGTGTTGGGGAGGGGATGGGTGCTGAGGTTAAAAATGTGGGGGAACGGGGTGGGGTGTGTTGAGGGGGGGGGGAGGGGGGGGGTGTTGGGGGTGTTGGGGAGGGGGGGGGGATTGCGTTGCAGGCCCGGTGTGGGGGAGGGGTGGGGTGGATTGGAGTTGTGTTGGGGAGGGGTCGGGGATGTTGAGGTTCGCCTGTGTTGCGGAAGAGGTGGGTGGTGAGCGTTGGGGTTGGGGACGGGGGTGGGGGCATGTTGAGGCGCCTCTGGTGTTTGGGGACGGGGGTGCGGGCGATGTTGAGAGGGGTGTTGCAGGACGGGGGTGGGTGTTGAAGACGTGGTGTTGGGGAGGGGGGGTAGCGGGTGTTGAGGGGGGGTTGGGCGCAGGGAGGGGTGGGGTTATTGAGGGTTGTTGGGGAGGGAGGGTGGGGTGTTGAGGGGGTGTTGGGGGCGAGGGGGTGGGGTGTTGGAGTGGTGTTGGGGAGGGGGTGGGGTGCTGTGAGGTGGTGCCTGGGGAGGGGTGGTTTGTTGCAGGGTGTTGGAGAGGCGGGGTCAGGTGTGTTGAGGTGGTGTGGAGAGGGGTGGAGGTGTTCGAGGGTTGTGGGGAAGGCGATGTTGAGGGGTGTTGGGAGCGGGTGGGGGTGTATGTTGTTGTGTGTTGGGGTGTTGTGGTGTGTTGGTAGGAGAGGGGTGGGGCCATCAGGGGGGGCGGGGGGGGGGGGTGAGGAGGAAGGAGGGGGACGGAGGGGGAGGGGGGGGCGGGCGAGTGAAGGGGGCGGGGGGTAGGGGGGGGGGGGGGGGGAGATATGGAGGGGGGGGGGGGGAGGGAGGGTGAGGGGGGGGGCGGAGAGACAGGGCGTGGGGAGGGGGGGAGGAGGGAAGGTGGGGGGGCGAGGGGTGGGGATGTGGGAGGGGGGGGGGAGGAGAGGCGGAGTGGGGTGGGGAGGGGGGGGGGGAAATCGGGGTGACCGGGTGGTGGGCGGGGCCGAGACGGCTCCTCGGCCCCTATGGTATATTGTTAATTGGGGGGGTGTGGGAGGGGTGGTGGTGAGGGGGGGGGCTGTCGGTGTTGGTGGAGGGGATGTTGGGTGTTGGTGAGGGGTGGGGGTTGGGGGTGTTGGTGAGGGCGGGGGGTTGTTGAGGGGCTGTTGGGGAGGGGGTGTCTTGTGGTTGTTTGGGGGTGTTGGGGAAGGGGGGTGGGGTGTTTGAAAGGTGTTGGGGAGGGGAGTGGGGTGTGGCGGGGTGGTGGGAGGGGGGTGGGTTGTTGGTGATGGGTGTGTGCATGGGGTGGGGGTTTGTAGGGTATTGGTGAGGGAAGGGGTGTGGGGTTTTGGGAAGGGGGATACCTGCAATCCTACACTGTATGTGCTTGCACAATTCTTTGGGGAACACTCTACTTGTTACAGTTGCAATCTGGTGTGTGCTTTTGTCTTACAGAGTATACGCGAAAGAGGCGAGCTGTGGTTCGAGAACCCGCCTTGTCATTGAAAACTGTAACCGATATCGTATGGTCTGCCCACAAACTTGTACTGGCTGCATGTCACAAAGGCCAATCTTTACTAATAAAATTGAGTGTGAGGCCAGGAAATGCTAGCGTAAGTCCAGGTAAAGGGTTAAGGTTTTTTTTCCTTTTCTACTTGTTGTCCAATAACTCTGAAAATGTTCTTGGGAGGTTGTTCTACAACATCAAGTACCAAAATTTAGAGGAATATGTTTCCTCAGGAATAAAATACTTCTAGTATCTCTTCTAAGCACAAACTCAAATTTGTTAACCAAATCAACCAAAAGGAAACCAAATTGAAAGTAGTAAGTAAACTTGAAATTTCAAGGATAGAACAATCTTTTCAAGGAATAGAGTGCATCTGCAATTGAGTGTTCTTTACTTTCCCAGGCAATTATTCCCTTGTTATGCCCAGACCAATGCTCAGCACAGTTTACCATAAAGGGATGTATCCTCAAAATGGGTCTTCCTTTTGGCCGTTTGGTATTCAATGACCTACGTTTTATGTAAGTTTAGGGGCCTTTTTTTGAAAATATTAAATTTGGAAAATGTTCAAGTTATGTTGGTGGAATTAAATTTCCAAAGTGACAATTTCAGTAAATTCTTTTGTTTGCAAAATTGACAAAAAGTGTGCCTCAGGTATACCAATAGGTCACACGCATAAAAAAAAATGTACAGTCCCGGGGTACAGTCTGGGCATAGATTTTGAGAGGCACATCCTTTCTGAAACTAAAAGTAGGGACTCTTGGAGGGGTATTGAAAAACCCAACATTGGATTCCAAACAATTTGTCACCCCATAACAAATCTTACAACTTTGATTGGTATTTGCTTCTCAACAGGCAAAATCTCCATGTATTGAGCACAAACAGACAACAATCAGTAAAAAGGCGGGGTCTCAGTACAACAAGAGCTAATAATTGCCAAGCACAAGGGAGGGCTGTTTTCCAATGGCTTATGGGATTAGATAGATGTCACAGAGCAATGTGGGTATAGACGATGGTTTCTGTGACGACCCGACAAGCTTAGTGGATCTTGGCAGTTGTCTTTTGGTTAAGTGCCAGACTCAATTATGTATAGCAACTCCTCTTGGAGTGATGTATAGTGAGATTTGAAACCTTAGTACAGTGAATTTGGGGGAAAAATAATGTTAATAAAAACTAAAACGAGAAAGCCATCTTGCCAGTGAATACACCCTGTGGAAAAACAAAAAATGGCAATTTTGGGGAAATCTAAATTAGAGTGAATTTTTCTTTGTGTTGTAAAAATATTTTGTGAGCACTTAAGACACACCAAACCACCCAAAATATAGATCTTAATCCTGTAAAATGGGATGCTCTTTAGCCCAGGAAAATGCATTGAGGTCAAGGTCATAATGATAATTTCAGATATTCTGTAAAAAAACCACAAAATACTGATTCTTTACAAAAATGGATACTAGTCATGTGATTTGTAACTCGGAAATTGAAAAAAGAAAAATCATCAAATACGATCAGAGTTTTAAGGTCTGTAAAATCAAGATGACACAACCCCAATTCTTCATGGAGCAGTAACTGTGCATGGAGTACACGCTGCATGGGTACCAAATCGCGGCTGCAAAAGTGGGGGTAATCATCCCCCTAGGTACACACGCAGTAAGTAGCTAATCACTTGTCACCCCATGAGGGAGTACCTGGCATAGGCTATCCCATGAAAAGGAGTTTGAGCTCGTGTGATAATGGTGAGTATTTATCCATTACCTTAAACTTTTGTCACATCTGTTATAGTTTTTAAAAAAAACATCCATATATAGGGGTTTTTGGTGATTGCTCAACTCAAATATAGATGTTACTAAGCTTGAAAAAGATCAGAGGAGCTCGTAAACAAAAGAGAATGTTTAGGACCCCTATGGTCCAAAGTGATGGCCTATAGGCAGCCGGTAGGGGAGTACTCCCGTGAAGTAGCTGCAGGGGGGTTTATCCCCTACTGTGGCTGACATGGGTACCTGTCGTCACTAGCAGGCTAACGTCGATAGGTACACTATAGGATGGGTACTACTTGCTAAGTAAACCAATAGGATGCTATTCCCAACCCGAGGGCTTGTTGTACTTCACAAGTAATTAGTTTGGCACTCCGCATCAATAATGTATCAAGGGGGTACCCTTCGAGTAGAGCTAAGAGTACACATGGAGTAGCCTAAGCTCTGGGTTACACCGTGAGTAGGAATCTTGCTGTGTATAGGTATCTCACTTACCCTTCAAATGATAAGACCAAAAGCAACCTAATTATGACAAAATTGGATATTTTAGTCATAGACATTATGGACACTTAATATAATTGAATGGAGATTCACATCTTTAACACTGCTGTTTTTTCTCCTTTTCTGTATATATTTTTAGGTTGAAAAAAAAATAACCTACAAGAATTCTACAGATTTACTCCTCTGCTATTCATGTGCATTTCGAATATTTTGACACTTTCAAGTAGATCACTGATAGTGTCTTTAAGTTGCTGTGAGTGATCCTTGATGGGTGGGTTATAGGGAATAGTATACAAATATATACTGCCATGAGACGCTCTGGTTAAAACTATGAGCCCGAAGCAACATCAAGTAGGTCTACTGCGCCCTCAGGAAAATAGTAGACTTGTTTTATATACAGGGTGAGTAAAAAAAAACTTGACCCTGATTGTGTCCGCCATTTTGAATTTTTGAATAATATATATCTAACATATGTGGTATTTGTGGAAAGCTTATTTCATTATCTTTAATTTGCTGCAAAGATCATTCCAATTGGTTAGGTATAGGCCGAGCTACAGTCTTTCGAACCAAGAATCTGCAGTGAATAAATAGCCTGATTTTCTTCTGGACACTGATTTCCTTTGCTGAACACCGTTCATTTCAATGTGAATCCGTGGACAGAGCAGAAAACCGACTACTTGATTCAAACGACTGTAGCTTGATCTTTGCAGTAAATTAAAGATAATAAACCCAGCTTTCAGATGATACCAAATATGTTAGATGTTACTTTAAAATTCAAAATTTCGAACACAATCGGGGTCAAGTTTTTTTTACTCACCCTGTACTTCATTAATAAATTTCCGTAATTTTTTCCTTTCAATACACAATGCAAGGTCGCCTTTAGACAACAGCAAGTTTCAGAACCTCAAGTACTATTTACGTCCTTAAAAAGTCCCTCTCCCAGCGTTACGCGCATGCGCAATATCACAAGCCAACTTCTATTTATGGCTCAGAGGTACAATTTACGGCTTGGCAGTACTATTTACGGACGTAAATAGTACCACTACCTTGTACATGTTTTCATCAAAATAGTGAAACTATTTCAAATCATGTGAGAGACATTTAACCAATTAATGAGCTCAAATTTATTAATGAAGTTTATAATAAAAATAAGAGGTCAAAGGTCATCTAAGGACAAAAACACAATGTGTCATCGGTGGATCATGGTACTTGTGATTTCAAACTTGACAGGAAACGTGATACATTAACAAAAAAACAAATTTAAAATGGTAATTTGCATACAAATTCAAAAGAAAAGTTTAGGATTTTCCAGTGGTGGGTGTGTAGAAAATTATCTGATTTTTGCCTTGAAACCATAAGTCAGGAAAATGCTTATGAATACAACAATTTTTGTTGATGCAAATGAACGAAGTAACAATTTCTTGTTCATAAATTTCCTTGACATTTATTTTGAACAAAATCAAATTGCACATTATTAAGTCAGAATATCGCTTTAAATATATTATAGTAATATCTCGGGAAATATACACTCATTGGAACAATAAATCACACATTGTGTCAATTTAAACTTGGGAAATGTAAACAAAATGCCCAGCTTCACGCTGGTTACAATCCCGATTTGTAATCCGGCCACTCACGTTAAGAACATTGCAGCAATTGCTGTAAATACCACGGACTTGGACTTGCATCACATATCATTTACATTGCTAGTCACTAAGGGATTTGAGATACATCTTGATAACATAAACACGCCATTGACTAGATAGGGTAGGGTAAATGGATACTATTTAGCCTATTTTCATGGCCAGTATGTGTGTGTATACTCCCAGCTATTTTAGGGACCGAGTACATTGAACCAGAGTAAGCAAACTGGGACTAAAGGAAGATATTTTGGTCGGCTATAGATTTCGGTTAATGTGTTAAATTATTTGTATTTCCTCCACCAGTGTTTTCAACTTCTCATTGCAATTATTTCGTTTAGTTCTTCATTTTCTTTATTTTTTACTTGTGTTATTCTTTCTGTTTATCGAGCCTGATATGTTTGTTGCTTGAAGTGCATAATTTGTGTACATCCGTCTAGTATAGTGCATATACTGCGAGAAACCGGAAATTAGCAGCGCACGGGTCATCATTTTGTACTCAGCGGTGATTTTGTACAAGAGTTCTGATTTTGGTTTCCATTTACAATCTGATATTATGGCTAAAAGGAGCATAACGGTTACTCCAGCAGTTTGTTTGGACAACAGGGGCAACTAAAGCACTCATTGCAGTATGCGTGGGGAGTGGCTGATAGTTAGGGAGATCACTGCCCACAATACATCAGTTGACCCGTGCGTATGACCTTTAGCTAAAAAAGTCACAGCCTGTGATGGTCGGCTCAATAGAAATTTTGAAATTGTGGTTATTTACCGATATTAACCAGCTAAAATTTTGTGCAGATAAATTCCATCTGCTCAATAAAAACACATTATATGTGATGCCACATGTGGTCCAGTGGATCAGCGCTCGGCCCGCATGCCAAAGGTTGTGGGTTCGAGCACCGCTGGGGCCAATGTGTTTCGCCCTTGAGTAAGGCGATTTACCTCAATTACTCTTCTCTACCCAGGTGTATAAATGGGTACCGGCATTATTCAATGTCGGGAAGGTAACAGACTCGCTGTAGAGGAGGTGTAGCGAGCCCCCTACAGCAACATTATATGGTGGAGTCTGGCCCAATCGCTTCGAAAGAGAGATGGGCACTCCGTTCCTGTAGTACACAGGTCCGTCCCCTTTACCTTTTTTTATGTGATGCCAAATGTCATTAATCCAGTACTAGACCAAGAAAATTAACAACCTGTTAACTATAAAACTTGATAGACCATGATAACTTGTGGTGCTGTGTAGTATTGCAGCAAGATATATGCATGTTAGCTAAATTCTATGTGGACAACACAGCTGTTGAAAGTCTCATTTCTTATGACAAAACCAGAATAAAACAAAAAATATCAACGGGGACACACTTTTGACAACTAATTTGGAGTATTTGTACTACTGACTTCATCCTGCGTAATTTTTTTGAAATTTCATTGCGGGCAAATATGACTTTTCTTTAAAATTTAGTTTAACACATCTCTCTATGGAGAATGGACATATAGAGGGTGCTATTACATACAAATTATGACCTTTTGTAAGCCTATATGGCAAGATTCCCACAATGGATTTTTCTGATTTTTGCAGAGCTCTTGCATGTCCCTATACTTTAAACAGTTGTCAAAGTTGTGTCGCCACTGCTTAAAATTGCTTTAAAGATAAGAGACGATTTGCATGGGGTCAAACAGCTGCAGTGTGACAAAATGATACATGTGAGTCGCCTTACTTATGCACCTTATAACTCTTGTGTTCATATTGTTTTCAAATATAGGCATGGGAATTTATCATTTGAAATTTGTCACAACTTTAGTTGATAACCATGCATAAAAATACAACTGGCCAAACCATATGACTAAGGTGACGGTGCGTAGCACAATGAATGGGCATATTTTGTGTAATATCTTCCTAAATCTTAATATAGGACCTATAAATGTGTACCTTTTTAGATACAAATAGTGCAAGGAATCAAAAACACAACGGCAAACAATTTGGTAATGGAATTACATTTGAAGAAATTAATTAAAAACAGTAATATTTTGCAACTTTTATTCTATCCCTTTCAAAATAGACAATTTTTAATTTAATGATTTTTTGTATCCTGAGACAATCTCTGGGGGTTTATTTAAAAAAATTAATATCTAAATAATTTATGTCAGGAAGTTTGAAAATATTAGTATTAAACATGTATTTAATTAATTCTTTTAAAAGTATGACCTGTATTACAATTTGGCATTGATTGTGGATTTCTTAGTGCATCATTTACTTTCTAAAATGTATACTTTTATAAGTCCTACATTGATATATAGGAAGACATGCTACAAAACATTCCTTTACATTACGATATGCACTGCCTCCTGAAATGAATAAACTTTCTAAATAGTTCTAAAATACAGCAACCTGACTAATATAACTATAAGCTTTTGATTATCTGGATAAATTCTTGTCAATGTTTTGACTGCTTTCCATAATAAAATATTGCTATGATCTAAGATCCAGAGTTCAACAAGCTACTGTAATGCAAGATTATGGTTTAATTTTGCATTGAGAAGCCTGCAGGCATGTTATCAGTGTCTTTTGAACTTCTGTGGGATCCTCTTGATAAAAAGTGACTAGTCCTTTAGCAAACGTGATCAGGTTTGTGGAATGAGGTTAGGAAATGGCTCTCTAGAACATTTGTCTGCAGCGTGTTTCTTTGATTGGATCTTATTATGGCTGCTTGAGCGGATAAGTTACAAGTGCCGGCCGGCCGACTTTGGTCCGTCGGTCTCCAGGTTCCCTTTTAGCTGAATTATTTGCGAGTGTACGTGTAAATAACATTGTCTCATTGGACATTAAATCTTGGCGAGTGTTACCGGGTTGGAGACGAGACTGTTGACTGCACACACCAATGAAAAGATATCAGATTTAAAAGGTACGCAAATGAAGATTACATTTTAGACAAGTCGAGTAAATCTCGGGGGTTAAATATCAGGTGTGACCTACATTTGTGTCTTTGTTCCTTTCTAGAGGAATTTGTCGATTTTCATTGCAATAGTGGTAGTGTTTTCATACATATTTTTTGCCGGCATACTTCTTAGGGATCGGGCAATATTTGTCAGGGGAATTGTGAAATTTAAGGGCTAACAGGTTTGGTTTTTTTTTACAGAAAAAGGAAAAATACCAATTTTCAGGAAAAATTGGGGAACACAAATTTTCAATAAAGAGTTAAAGACACTAGGAGGGAAACATAAAATTTTGTTTAAAAAATGGCAAATTCCTCTGTTTGCCCATGCTTAACCCTCGTCTACCGAAGGGGGGGGGTGGTTACCACCCCCCCTTCAGGTTTTTTCCCCGGCTTGCTAAAACCCCCTTTTTTGGTGCCAAATTATTTAATGTAATTGTCAATTGACATGTTCCGCTCATTTTAATCCAAAAACAAACATCCACCAGGGTATAGGCAAGATACAGGGTGATCCCAAAGTGATCGATAGGGGGGGGTGGTAACCACCCCCCCCCTCCGGAAGAGAAGTACCAACATGCCTAACACAACACAGGAACATCACACACACTTGATTTTGGTACCAATAGATAGCTATGGTCCTCCTCTTTCCATTGATACCAAAATGAGTACCAATTTTTTTTTTTTTTTTTTTTGGTGTGACCTACATTTGTGTCTTTGTTCCTTTCTAGTGGAATTTGTCGATTTTCATTGCAATAGTGGTAGTGTTTTCATACATATTTTTTGCCGGCATACTTCTTAGGGATCGGGCAATATTTGTCAGGGGAATTGTGAAATTTAAGGGCTAACAGGTTTGGTTTTTTTTTTACAGAAAAAGGAAAAATACCAATTTTCAGGAATAATTGGGGAACACAAATTTTCAATAAAGAGTTAAAGACACTAGGAGGGAAACATAAAATTTTGTTTAAAAAATGGCAAATTCCTCTGTTTGCCCATGCTTAAATATACCAGTGTTACGCCCGCTGATAATCATGACACATATGACCAGGATCTTAGTTGTGGTGTAGCCAATACTCTGGAGTACTCAGTATAAATGACCATACAGGGATGTGGCACAAACCTTGCTCTCATTGATCAATTCATGAACTAAGTTGTGCAGGTGCCTTGTTCCTCCCAAAGATTTTGCTGATTCTTGAAAAAAAAAATCTTATTGTTTTTTATCTTGATCACAGCATAGGTATTGTATGTCAAGTGAGAAGGGTAAATTATACCCAAATTAAAGGGCCATTCATTGATGTCTTTTGCTGCATGATATTTGTGCTTCTTGAAGCAAATGAGCCTCGTTTCATAATTTTGCTCCCTCATAAAAATCCTTTCAGGTTCCCTCTCATATACTTTGAAAAAGGTCCTGATTCCTTCCACATGTCTTAATCCCAACCAAATGAACCATACAGCACTGCCACCAAAAAGCACTAAGACCCATGTGATGCGATTGTGTACAAGCGAGCACACATAGATGCACAAAATCACAGCAACATACTGGTGGCTTGCTCACCCTGGTCATGGATAACCGGTCAAAGATAACCCTGATAACCGAGGGTTCCCCAGTTAGATTCCACACTGAGCTTTCCCGCCTTCCTTTGCTTCCCCTTCTTTATTCCTCTCCTTTCTGTCTCTCGGGACAAGGCTAAAACAGGGACATGGAGGGAGTTGGGGTTTGAAAAAAGGAATCCTGGCCAGTCCCTATCCATTTCCCTGTGAACCATGCCCAGAACCATGAAGGTTGCTCTTCAAACATGATCAACAGGTCTTAGTGGAAACACAACTCAAGGTGCTGCATCAATCACCGTCATTCAAGGCAATATTTTTACGTAAAGAATTATTTATGATTTTCAGTATTTATTAGGAATTTTGCGTGTGAGTATTTTTGTGAGATCTGTACTGACTAAAATCTATTATATTAATAAAGTTTCATATCTCTGTTTGTATTCCCACATTGATTCATGAAATTCTTGAAAATAAAATACTTCAAAAATGCAGTTAACACAATAAGTGTTTCCACTAGTGTGAATGACGTCTTAGTAAAATCAAGCTTGAGACAACAGATTGCTGCTGAACACAACAGACTAAGGTTCTCATATGACCTGGGAAATAGTGAGAATATTTTTGCTCCTGGAGAACTCCTTAATTTGCCTGGTAAAATCTAGAATGTAACATTTGAAAGTTCAAAATATCAACATCTTAACAGTATTGTGCATGATTTGTCACCTTCTAGGACAGATATTGCATTTTTTTATGACACATGCCTGCAGTTTTTCTTGATTTTTTTTTTGTGTGGTTGGACTTGTATTTAATGAACTTAACATCCTCAAAATTGGTGTACATGCAAACAGTCCACATGTCTTGAAATTATGACTTATATGAGGATCCTTGGTCGGCCTTGGTCTTAGTTAGCCCAATCTCAAGGGTTAAAGTAGATTTTTCTTTGTCATTTAGAAATTTTCTGGGTTTTATTTAACTTAAAAGTGAAATTGGCAACATTTTTTAGTCGTCTTTTTTATAAGATCAAAAAAGTAGAGACACACTTTGTATTCTCCAAAATTCCCACATCATTGCTTTGAAGTTAACTGTAAACACAGGTATGCATGTCAGGGGCGGATCCAGGATTTGAAAAATGTCAAAATTAACGGGGGGCTGAAAGGCTCAACTTGCCCAAAATGGGCTGATTTTGCAACGTTTTGCAGAATTACCGGGAGGCGCGCGCCCCCTCCGTCCCCTCCCTAGATCCGCGCCTGCATGTGCACACACAAAACCCATATATGGAATTTTTGAATACATAGAAAGTGTATACTATAAATGTGAAAAGATCTTTTTACATAATCATATTTCATCAGTAAACCTTGGGTCACACACCAACCCATGGAATTTTGAATACAATCGGGCAGTAAATATGAAAAAAACTTTGTACATCTTATCATATTTCATAAGTGAACCTTGAGTTGAAGGTCAACATGAAAGGAACATCTCTTTTTGTTGCATTTAGCCTACAAACTCGATCATCCTGTGTGATTCATATAATTAACCATGTATGGGGTCAAAGGTCAACACAAAAGGAATATCATTTTTTTGTTACATTAGCCTAGAAAATTGATCATCTTGTGTGATTCATATAATTAACAGTGTATGTTGTTTTTGTTGTTTTTTTGTGCAGGAGCAACAATAAGTGTTATTCTTGACATAGATGTGAATATTTCCGTGATCATATCAGCCTGTATTGCCATCTTCTACACATTCTTTGGTGGCCTCTACTCAGTAGCATACACTGATGTCATCCAGCTACTCTGCATATTCATAGGTTTGGTTAGTATTACAAAAAGCTACAAAAACAATACACTGTTTAACCCTCCTCCCTAGTTCTACCACCTATCTTACAGTATCTCTGATTGGCTCATTGCTTGACTTCCAGCCTATGAATAACCAATGATATTGACTGGGAGTGCCGAGCTGGATTCTCTATCAACCACTCAATGGTTGAGTGCAAATTCTACCCAGGTTGCATAATTTCCCCCCATTTTGGGGTTAATAACAATTTGGGTCAAATTTTCAGCCAACAGTTGAATGGTTCATGTAGTACCCATGCAGCTGTTTGAAACTTTCATTTATTATGACAATAAACCATATATAACATCGGTTTTAACACCTGGTTTAGGATGCTTATTCCAGGAGCTGCATCCTACATAAATTGTTATCGTGGATAAGCCAGAGTTTTTATCTTAAAAAAATGGTGTTTTTCACAGATACGTATGGGCATTGCAATGGGCAGTGGAAAGCAATATAACCTGCTTGTTAATGACCTTTCAGGCCTATAAGATTCTCACCATGGATTTTTCTGCCCTGCTTAATCCACTGGGAACTACTATCTATGATACAATCTGTCTGATTGGCTCATTACAGGACACACAGCACAAATACCCTCTGAGTCAACCACTTCAAAATGTGCTTCTATATCTCTGTGTAAACCATGCCAACATTCTTACAGTATCTCTGATTTGCTCATTACTTGATAGTACCTTCCAAGTGTCCAATCAAAATAGTGCTTAGATGCCAATAGATAGGCAGGTAGTGTTTTAAAAATATAAAAGAACCAAGTGTGCATAGGACTAATTGATTAAAATGATTAAAACTAGAATTCCGCTCTCCCCGTGGTTCATTTGGACTTGGGCAAATGGACCACGAGAATATCCTGTCCTTCGGAGGGGACGTTAAGCCGTCAGTCCCATGTACAGAGAGTCATACCTGTATATGTATATCACAGTCAGTGTCGAGAAGAGGAGGGTGGTAACCCCTGATTGTCCCAAGCCGTTCTGGTCAGTTTCGAGGGATATCCCTAGTAGAGTGGTTAACCACTGTTGGGTATACCTCTGAGGTCTCGGTCCTCTAAATTGTAATAAATAAATAAATAAATTAATTAGCTGTGCCCAGATTTTGTGTAGAATTTTTTTAACTAACTATATAGTTTCAACAAGGCTTCTTTATGTATCATCACATGGACTACATTTTCCCATGTGGGAAGAAGTAAGAGTCATCTTGGAATTGATAGTTGTGACTCCAAGGTGGCAACTAGTTGACTTCAGAAATAGCTAGAGTCATGCAACTGTAGTTTAACAGTGTGATAACTGTTCCAATTATAGAGTGCCACACCTGATAGAAAAGAAAGCGTTTACATGCAATAAACTTAATGAAAAAATCCTCAAAGCTCATGGATTTCTGGGTTTACATAAGTTATGATCCAATCTTCTCTGACCTAAACTCCTCAAAGGAATATTATTTGACCAATTTCTCCCCAATGTCCTCCCCATCTTTATAAAGTAACTTAATTACACAATCTTTTTATTTTGCTTAGTTAAGTTTATAAAGTAACTTAACTAAGCAAGAAAATAAAAGATTGTAATTTGCAAGTCTTCCTCTAATACATTACACCTTGTAAGACCATAAAGAAAGACCTTAAGAAATTCAAACACCATCTCTTGACCCCATCTTCCTGCAAGACTTACAGGATTGTTCCCTGCCTCCGGCTACAGTTGTCAGAGCTCCTGCACTTGGCAGCTTTTTTCCTTGCGTAGTACAGGCACCCTATGTCACATGGCTGGCATGAGTATTTTGTGTGGCAAACAAACTCTTAGTTTAATAGTCAGGGCCTTAGGGTCCCAAGCAAAATATTGATAACGTTCATGAAGTGTAAAAACTGAAGTAGCGCCATTACGGGTGCACCTTTCTATTCAAGTCCGCAAAGTTCAACTTTGTGACCCCGTTCGTACTAAGAGGAAGTCGCCTTCACTAATTCGTAATTAATTGTGCATTTAATTTTAATTCAAGGTGCATTTTGTGATCCCAGCACTCTTTTTTTTTGGCCTCATGGATCTATATATCTTTGAAAAAGCTTATTTTTTTCAAAATGTTTAGTTTATTCTGATGGTTGCACACTTTGTGTTATGAACAAATGTTTTGTATTACAGTGCCCCACAGATCACTATGTTTAATTTCTGTGTCTTCCTTGTCTACCATGCCAGCCATTTATTATTGAAGCAAGATTTATATTTGATAGGAAATATGCAATTCCAGTTTACAATGTGGCCAAGGAGAGATTTTTCTAATGGATACTTTTCACACATCATGAATACATGACATATTTTAGTTTGTTTCCCTTCCACCCATATCCATTACATACATGAGTGAGCTCACCCATAGTCATAGTCTGTCTGCTAAAAAGAAAAACTATAGAAATGTATGAGGATAAGACATGAAATGTCAAATCATGTCTGTGTGTTGTCTATTGATAGGAGCATAGCTTGAATTGGCCCACTCTGCAAATCAATAGGGTCAAATTACTTTTAGGGACTTAATTAAGATATAAGGGTCTGAATAGTTTTTAGCTTTGAGTGGTATTGAAAAAAATCATGCCACATGCCTCATTTTGACAATGAATAATGGCACAAGGCTCCTCAGGGGTGAGTGCCATTATAAGTCGGGTAAAGCTAATGCAATTGCATTGATTTTTGTCAATGCACAAACTGAAAATATGCAGACATTAACCTAATTCATAATTCATTAACCTAATAATTTATAAATGTTAAGCTGACATTTTAACCAATGTGTCATGAAATTAATGCAGTAATGTTTATAACAAAAAGATGCACACACCCGCCCATAAAATGAATCTAACATCTTGCGCAAATGTTCTAAGCACACTGCATATGCTCATTAACATACACACCATGCAATGACAAATATGAATGCACAAATTTTGTCCAATCATATTTATAAACTCATAATAAATGTTTGAATAAATGTTATTGTAGTAAAATTAAAAAAAAATTGTATTCTTCATCCGGCCTGAACTAAGGAGTGATGTCATAGCTTTCGCGCAGTCTTAAACATGCGAATCACAGTAAGGTGCAGCTGAAATCACGAGCATACAAATTCGGCACGCACAATAGCTGTGCGAAAGCTATGATATCACTCCTTAGTTCAGGTTGGACGAAGTATAGAATCCAAGTATATTTGACTTCTGAGAACACACACACTCATGCATGTACACATATACACATTTTTCCTATACATCTGAGGACAGCAAACTGCCTATATTGTTAAGCAAATGTGAAAACTTACAAGAACAATAGAAAACCTGAGGCAGTGGCGTAGCCAGGTGGGGGCAGAGTGCCCCCTATGAAAAATGTTTTGAGGGGAAATCGGGAAATAAAACACTGATATTTATGTTAAATCATCCCTTTTTCGGATTATTTGCCCTGCGACCGGGACATTTTTGCTTGTGATCGGGAATTTGATGCACCTACCGGGAAATTGCCCCCTCGGAACCACCGAGCTGGCTACGCGCCTGACCTGAGGACTATTGAAAGAATTTCCTTTGTATTGGGTCTTCAGTTGTAAACCCAAACATGTCCACATACACACATACACATACGCAGATATACAGATAAATAAATCTTACTTTTGTTTTGTTTTTTAGTGGGTGTGTATTCCTTTTGCCATGGTGTCTCCTGCAGTGGAACCCATTGAATCAACATCACATGAATGGATAGGTACCTGGGATAGCACCTATGGCGGCCAGTGGATGGACTATGCACTACTTCTGGTAAAACACACATTTGCTATTTAAGGGTTGTACAAGAAAACTGTTGTCTTTTTTCTGACTAATGGTGGGTTCATATTTTATCTGCAGATGTAGCCAATGCTAGCCTTTCAAACATGCTTTTGTTCAATGCGTATGTTTAGGGATATAGCATGCAAAGCATGTTCAAAAGGCTAGTGTCGGCCATTATCTGTCAATGACGTATGAACCTAACATAACAGAGTTGTTTCCCTTCTTTTGCCATAGTTTTCTTGCTTCTGTAACTCTTTGGCCCTGTAGGAGATTATAGTAGCCCTGACATCAACACGTTTAAGTCAGTTTTCAAAAAGTTTTAGTCCGTTTTCAAGCGTAGTATTTAGGTGATTGGTTTTGAGATGGCTTCTCAAATGACTTGCCGTCATTATGGAAGCCATCTCAAAAACTTCTGACATTATAACCTGTACAGAATCTACCAGGGCAGATAGGATGAAAGTTGTAACTGTAGAAATTACAAGAAAATACCTCCCTTTACCACAGTTTGGTTTGTAGTGTTACATTTAATTGGGAATATAACATCAGGCTGCTCATTCCCCTTTGAACTTCCATGGTAGAATGTGGCCTGGATAGAAATGTCAACTGAACCAAGATCATCATTGTCATAAGTGGTAAAAGACGCTCAATTTACCACCTGTTTGGAAAACCATACCTCTGGTTCATGGAATCTATACTACTCTGTGAAAGAATTCCACAAAGGCATTATGGATTTCAAATGTAGTTATTCCACATGAAATCCGTTATCCTTCTGTGTAAGACTTTGCCTATATCTTCTACAGAAGGGGTGAGCATTTCAAATGTAGTTACCTAATGAGCTATTCCATATAAAATCCATACTCCCCTGTGGAAGTCTTTGCCAAAATCTTGCATAAGGGTCCCCCAAGTGATATCCTATGGGCTGTCCATTGAAATCTGTACTAGGAGGAGCTTAAAAATAAACCTTAAGCAAATTATATCAACCATTTGAGGTCAGTCATCTGTGCAGCAATGTTTCGTTAGTATCTGTTATTTAAGGTACAGACTGGTACGGGACTGTTGACGACCCCTCTAGCTAGAAACGTGGTTGGCAGATTGCAAAACTCTAGTGGTACGAACAGATGGGAAGTGAGCTTAATAGACATGGACAATATTGTTGAATGATGGAGATTTTGGGGAATCTAAAACAGCTAAAAATTAGGATGTCATTTCGGCAGTGCAAGTCAGTTGCCTATGGTGGTGATGCAGATATTGCTAGACAGGAATTGAATATGATGGAATTGTGATGAAAAAATAACAAAGCTGGATATATATAGAGTGTGAGTCAATAAAAACCCTACATTCAGGAAATATTTTTTCTTCAAAGGTTTAAACATTATTTTTGCTTGACTGGTTGCTTTGGTAGTTTTCAAAGATAAACAGGATATCAGAAGATTTTTATTTGGTGTCTTTTGGACTTCGGGATCAGAACCTAGGTAAATTGTTGCGGAGAGACCTAAAATTCAGTTTGGCCGATTTTAACCACACAATGCGGAGAGACTGGCACCGACGAATACCATAAAACACATTATAGCAAAGGCAACTTCCGCATGCATATTTCAGTTGGTATTCAATTCTTCTTGACAAAAACATCAGTTGAATTAAAAGGTCTATTGTGTAAAATAATGATAAGGAAAATATCTTCAAACAAATACACTTACCTATTGTTCATCATAAAGAGTCGGTATTGAAAATCACATATCAATGTCTCAGTCATGAACATAATGAAACGCTTAGCGATTTTTGTTTTACATCTCAACCTTAATTCACTTAAAAAAAAAACACCCCCCCTCTCTTTCCTCCTCCCCCCCACCCCCCACCCCCCTCCCCCCCCCCCCCCGTTAACTCTAGCAGGTCCATTAATGTTGCTTTTTTTTTTTTTTTGAGAGGAGCTAAAGATGAAGTTTTCTTCAAATAAATTGGAATTAAAACTTAAAATTCAATATCGCACTGTTTCACGAAATGGCAAGACTTCCATATGTACCCCCCTCTCATATATTTACATGCAACAAAAAATGTTATTATTTTAGCTGTTTATTCCGTTTTTGATCAAACAAGGCCAAAATTAAAATAAGTTTTGTATCATGTAAATATATACGAGGGGGGTACATATGGAAGTCTTTCCCACGAAATCTTGCTGATCCAAAGTAAACTGTGGTCTTACACCAGCTATCTTGACTATCTTATTTGGGAATTTGAAATTTTTTTCACTCAGCATTTTCTTTTGTAATCTCCGGGATATTATTTTTATAATCCTTCAATTATTCTCCCACTTTCTATTGTTTAACAATAATTTAATGTTAAATGTTTTTACTCAAATCACTGCTTTAGAACATGTTCCTCTATGTAAACGATGCACCTTGGACATGTTACTCTATGTAAACGATGCATCTTTGCTTGGCTCAAAATCCGCCAAACAGGATTTTTAAGTCTCCCATCAAAATAGGCATACTTCTGGACTTCTTCCTCCAAAGTCCAAATGATAACAAATAAACGTTTTCTGAAAGCCTGTGTATCCCTCTTTATAGCAAGCAACTATTTGAGAGCATAAATAATTAACTATTTTAATTATTTTTTATTCTGAATGTAGGGTTTTTTTATTGACTCACACATGTATTGAAATCAGAATCCACATATTTTATGAGATCTATCAGTTTGGATTTCAAAAGTAATGAATTTTGTTTGGTCATTTGGCAAAAACACTGCATGAAAACTAGTCTACGAGTAAAAAGTGAATGTGTATAACACCTGAAAATTAAAAGTGGTAGAAATATTGCTTACAGCTAGCAGGTATTTCAATCCAATAGTAAACATTTTTTGTAGTCTTGTTTGCAGAAAAACAGATTCTTGTAGGCCAACATTAACATGGGAAGTAAACAAGTGTCTTGCAATTAGTCATGCATATCTCATCAAACAAACTACAGCAACCCTTCTATGTGAACCAACCAACATATCAGGTTATTGGGCAGAGGTATTGATGTTTTATTCTAGAGGGCAGTACACTTATTTGGCAAGAGCTGCCATGGGGTTGAGGACTTGGATGTTGGAGGTGGCGTAAACTTCTACAGTTCTACAATCATTGAAAAAAATAGTTGCCACACTTGATACAATATATGGTAACAGTCCCCATGTTCACAGCTGAAATCAGAATTGAGCAAGTCATTGTTCAATAGCAAGCAGGGATCTTTCTCTCTACCATATTCTTTCCCATCTCCCATCAATCAATGTTGGGGGGACCTGGCTAGGCTTTGACAACATGACATGGGGGAGAGGGATCCCCCCAAATCGGAGTGTGGCAATATTTTTTTCGATGATTATAGTTAAGTGTCTCACATGCTTATCTCATATCAAACTAATTACAGCAACCCTTCTATGTGAATCAAGCAACATATCAGTTTATTGGGCAGAGGTGTTGATGTTTTATTCTAGAGGGCAGTACACATGTTTGGCACAAGCTGCCATGGGGTTGAGGACTTTGATGTTGGAGGTGGAGGAAACTTCCACCAGTACTATACTTTGATTACCACCAAATAGGCGGGCCTCATAACAGTGTGAACTGATATCGAATAATGTAGCGCAGGCCAACGCAAAGACGCAGTGTGTATATTATGCGTGGCGCGCACGATTCTGTGCAAAGGCTCGAATATATTTGATTTACTTGTACGCGCGGAACGATAACAACCGAATAATTCCCGCCTATTTGGTGGTAATTCAAGTATAGTTATAATTCTAATAAGCTACATCTCTTGTAATAATGTTAATTGGTTGATTTTAATTCTAAAACTGATTTAATATTTTCCTCCTAACAGATGTTTGGTGGCATTCCATGGCAAGTGTACTTTCAGAGGGTGTTGTCATCAAAAACTGCACAGAGGGCGCAGTTGTTATCATATGTGGCTGCTATTGGGTGTATTTTGATGGCAGTTCCACCTATTCTTATTGGTGCTATAGGCAGAAGTGCAGGTATGTGTACTGTGTTCACCTCTCGGAGGTCAAAGTTACCATTTGGTTTTGTCACTTAGACTGACTCTTTGTTTGCAATATATTAACTCACTTCAGAATGCATGTGAAACATGTTTTGAATACTTGAGAGCTTGCCTTGTTTCCAAAGTCCTTATCTTAGTGCTGCCTTGGACTTTTGTGCTCATAAAGAATAGCTGTATAAGGTGCAAGAAAAGTTTGTTTTGGCCAACTAAAATTTTGGACTTTGCAAAAACTTGGTTTTATCGCTGTTACTGTATTAAAGAATACCACCCCAAATTGAAATTTCAGGAAAAAAAATGTTTCCTTGTCATTTTTGTGTCGCCTGCCTTAGCAGGAAAGACACATAGGGATCACTTTGTCCACTGTTGTTGTCTGTTGATGCACGATGATGTTGTAGTCGCCTGATGATGTTGTAGTCGCCTGATGATGTTGTAGTCGCTTGATGATGTTGTAGTCTGTTGATGTTGTTGTCTTTTGCAAATAAGGGTTAAAGGTGCATTTCGTGATTCCAGCAACTTCCGTTTTATTCATTGTTCACTAGATATCCTTGAGAAAAGCTTATTCACAAAATATGAGTTGATTCCGATCTTGCGGTTTTGTGTTATGAGCAAGCAATTGTTTCCCACGGTCCCATAGGCCACAGTGCTGTAATTTCTGTCCATTTACAGACAGAAATTACAAAATTGCGAATTCCTTACAGATATGACCAAATTTGCACGTAAGATTAGGTACACATGGATTACTAAGGCTAACGGTTCAGATGATATAAAATTCTCACCTTTTTTGAGGTAAGTCAGGGGACGAGGTTGTGGATCACGAAAATTCGCATGTAATATCCTCATACTTAGATGAATTTCAACCAAATTTGAGTCATAGATGCAACATGGGATACCTCATTTGTTGTTGAGGTCAAAGGTCACATACAAAGGTCATGTGAGGTCAAGTTTTAAGATAGGCTGAAAATGTAAAATTGACCTCAATTGAAAAGTTGAATTTCAATTGGAACCAAACTTAGTTTATGGATATTCATGGAAACCCTCATTTGTTTATGAGGCCAAAGGTCATATGAGGCCTACCATTCACAAACTGTGACAGCAGGTGACACTAGCAGTTGGAGGACCCTCCTACTCTCCTCCTCCACTTGCTTCTTCCATGTCTTCTTTGGTCGTCCCCTCCTCAAACCATCCACGTCGAACTCAAAGGCCTTTCTTAAAACATGCTTGTCGAGGTGTCATCCTTCTTTAGCAATGTGCCTATACCAACATACACCATTCGCTTTCACCAACCGGACCACCGCTTCCAAGCTCTTCCAAACCCAACATCTGTATCAAGTTCTCAGTCTTCTTCCTATTCATCAACGACTACACATTACTCTCACCATCGCTCTCTCTGTCCTTCTCAAAATCACCATCTCAGTTTCGCTCAGACACCTTGGGTGTTTCACTCCCATATAGCATCACAGATCTCACACAACTCTTATACACCATTCCTTCCTTTCATCTTTCATCTTCAAAAGGAAATCTTTTCCCATGTAGCAACTCTCCACATTCCTTAAACTTCACCCACCCAACCTTACTCTAGCTGTCACAGCCGCCTTGCATCCATGATTTACATTTACCCTGACCCCCAGGTACGAGAACTTCTTCACCGATTCCACCTCATATACACTTTTCCACCTGTTCCACCATTCCGGCAGCTCTTTTCTCGCATCTTCCACACACAAAATCTCTTGCCAAGCTTGTGATCACGCACGTCATCTGTGTGCATCTCCCATGAATCCATTATCCATTTCCCACATTCTCACACTGAATTTGCTCCTACCCTCTTTCTGCACTTACCACATGGGTCTACTTTACTCCTACACTCAGGGCGGCTCCCAATGGTGGCAGTGGGGGTGGCCGCTCCCATTAGAGTTAAAATTGGAAAAATGTGTTTTATACATACATACATACAGGTATTTAGGACGCTATTCACAAGTAAATAGCGTTTTACAAAATAATAACAACAGACTACTTGGAGAATAAATATGTCTTGAGATTACTTTTGAATGTCTCAATTGAACTTGCATTTCTAATTGACACTGGCAGGATTTTCCAGGCCTTTGCAGCGACAACAGCAAAGCTACGCTCACCGATGACACAGGTTTGTCCTGGCACCGCCAAACGGTTGATGTCCATTGCTGATCGCAGGGAGCGAGGAGGGACATAGACACAACACTGCTCAGCAATATATGGTGGAGCCAAATTATTGAAGGCTTTGTAACTACAGCAGCACTTTGAACGTGATTCTTTGCTGAATGGGAAGCCAATGCAAAGCCTGAAGGAGGGGTTGAGCTTCAACTCTTTGACCAACCGCAAAACAAAGCGTGCAGCATTGTTTTGTAGTCGCTGCAAACGTCTGATATCATTGGCAGAAAGTAATGTAAAAACAGCATTACAATAGTCGAGTCTAGAAATAATCAGAGTCCTAACTATGTGGTGACATGTTTCAGTATCAATAAATCTACGAATGCGCCAAACATTTCTAATATGGAACAAAATTGTTTTTGGGGCCGTAGTTAATTTGATTTGAGGCAGTGAGAGACATATTTGAGTCCAGGGAAACACCAGATTACGAATAACGGGAGATCTTGATGCTGGTATTCCCAATTTTGAGTTCAATATTAATCACATCAATTAATTTCAAATTACGTTGGATCCAGTGATGAAAAACTCAGATTTAGAGTCGTTGAGTTTAAGGTAGTTAGCAAAAAGCCCGGTTCTTATCTCGGCAATACAATCAGTAATTTTGGCAAAGAACGTTTTCCATATCACCTGGAATGCGAGGGTCGAAAGAAGCATAAATCTGGCAATCGTCATCGTAGAGTGATACTTTAAGTGGTGAGAGCGCACAATGTCCGCAATAGGTATAGAATAGCAGGTAAATGAAAGTGGACCAAGCACTGACCCTTGTGGTACACCAAATCTAAGAATGACAGGCTCAGACAGAGTGCCAGATATGTTAACTTGTGATGCCAGCCTTTCAAATATGATTTAAACCAGGCATGTGCGGTACCAGATACTGCATACCGCTTTTCAAGCCGGTCCAGAAAAATTGATGGTCCACAGTGTCAAAAGCAGCCTCATATCGAGAAGCACAAAAAAAAACAACACGTCTTGAGTCAATATCAGAAACAATGTCCAACAAACTTGACCAAGGCTGTCTCAGTACTATGCAGAGAGCGGTAGGCTGATTGCAATGGTTTGAAGTTTCTGCACTACCTTGCCACTCATCTTTGTTGACTATATAGTGTTTGCCCATCTAACAATGGCACTGCTCTACTCATCTGTGCTGCTGTTTTTATTCATCACCCACAACCAGACTGCATATACTTATGATGTGCTGAATTCTCCTTGCAGCCAGTGCATTAAAATCAAATTGAAATTTTCAAAACCAGTCTTATATTATGCAAACACTACAGCTACTCTCCAAAGCAATTTACTGACTTGTGGTGATATCATCCTCACCCAGGCCCAACTTCTAAAGATGATTATGGCTTTCGAGATCCCACTAACATCCATAAGGTTACTACTACCAATTGTCTAGATCCTGTTCAACAAGCCAGAGGTCTACGTATAGCTTTCCTTAACATAGAGACATTACTTGGAGATAAGAACAGTACACTTGACCCTGTTAGATTAACTCTAGCCAAAAAAACAGTTTTGATTCTTGTGTTTAATGAAAACTAAGCTTTCAAAAAGATTCATTCTGGATGAAAATTGCAATTGACCGGGTAATACCGTGCTACCGCCATGACAGAAATCGTAGTGGTGGAGGTGCGGCAATATATGTTTCAAAGATCTTACAATGCTCTAGATTAGAATATGAATGGTAACAGACATAGAAATGGGGTATGGGACAGAAGATAACTTTGCCAAAAACAAGACCTTTAATTTATCGGTAAAGTGGTACAGCCACCTTCAATCACAAGGATGCTTATGTATGGTACTAAACCAATCTAGAAACCAGTAGATGATGTGTAAACTCCTCTGCTGGGAAAGGTGACATGATAATCACAGGTGACTTTAACTTAGATCTTCTCAAACCAAAGACTGCAAAAAGAGTTGTGAACCCCCAATTATGTCAGAAGTTATCAGTGGTTCCCAGTCTTAATTAATACACCAACTCGTATCACGCTAAAACTAAGTCATGTATTGATTTGATAATGTACCCCCCCTCCAATGTAACCCAAAGTGTACCAGCCTGTACATTCCCCGTGTTTAAGTGACCATCATTTGGTGTAGTCTGTCCCTTACACGGCAGCCGTACACAAGCTATCCACAACAAGTAAAACCAGGACCTACCGTAAATTTGATAGCGATCCATTCCAACAAGATCTGGTCATATTGACTGGAATAATCCTGTCTCATAGTACTGAGCCTGAAAATCGGCATGGAATATTTTTAATAAAATTTTTATCCACACTTGCTGACAACATGCCCCCAGGTAGAAATCCGTATCAAGGGTAATCTTCCACCATGGTATAATAAAGAAATCTTGTCATTATCTAGTGGATCGTGATTTTTTTGAAACGCATTGCTCAAAGAAGTGGTAAATCTAGTGATTGGGATGTTTATCGTAGTAAGAAAAATCACCCTAATAATGCCTATCAAACAGCTAAAAAAATCTTACTACACTGACACAATTGAACAAAACAGCATAATGGTAAAGAACTGTGGAAGATGATAAAATCTATTCTGCCCTCAAAGAGTCATGAATTGTGAGAAGTGGTTTGTAATGTAAACATATAAAGGGACCGCCAAAGATGTTTGCTAAGCTTTACATGTTTTCTTTACCCAAATCGTGGTGGCCAACTTGCTAAAAAACTTGGTAATGTTGATATATCACGATGTATGTAAAAAGCTGAAATCTGAGAGCGTCCAAATTTAGTTTTTCATGAATTTCAGTGGATTATGTTTTCAAGCAACTCTCATGCCTTCAATTGGGTAAGGCCACAGGTATTGATGGCATTAGTTCCAGCTTTAAAGGCATGGGGCGTGTAAATCTTCCCAGCCTCTGGCCTTACATTCTGAACCTCACCATTCTGAATCATCCATCCAATGAACTGGAAAACAGAGCTGTTGTAGAATTTCACCTAGTTCTTTTAATACATGGGGGCGTCAACGACCGATTGTAAGCAATTATAGACCTATTTAAGTCCTGCCGGTTATCTCAAAGATCCTTGAGCGTGCTGTGCATCCCCAGGTTATGATCATTTGCAGGTAATGGGCTTCATATCATCTGCACAATCTGTTTAGACCAATACATCAGTTAACTGCATTTTTTTTTTTTTTTAAAACAATTAACAAATGTTACTGACTATCTTTTTAATATATGGACACGGTGAAATCACAGGGGCGGTGTTTTAGATTTAAAAAAGCCTTTGATACAGTCAATCAGTAAATTCTTTTGCACAAGCTTACATATTATGGTGTCAAAGACAATGAGATAGCGTGGTTTGCAAAGTACCTTACAGGGCGTGAGTCAAGCAACCATTAGGATGGCACTCTATCTGACCCTCAACCAGTCACAATAGGTGTGCCTCAAGGCGACCATTCTCGGACCCCTTCTTTTTCTCATTTTTCAACTGATCTACCCAATTTAAAAATGAAGTAAGGTTATGTTATATGCAGACGACACTGCACTTTATGTTTAGCTCAAAAGCCGGTTCTAATATTGAGCATGTTTTAAACCACGATTTAGAAAACTGTTATGAGTGGAATTGATGCAATAAATTAAACACTAAATCTTCTAAAACCAAAGTCATGACCTTTTGGCACTGCTCAAAAACTAAGAAATGTGAAGGATCTTACTATAAATCAAAAGATGAAAGGCTCAAATGTGTTCTGAATTTAAGTATCCTTGGTAATGTTTTTGACCCATTTGTTACATGGGTAAACATATTGACAAAATTGCTGTGAAAATCTCTCAGAAACTTGTGTTTTGAAACGTTTGAGTTGGTATGTTGATCCTTACACTCGAATACATTGATAATATTCTATCATCTTGCCTCATAGCGATTATTGCTGTATACTGGTCACATACCCAGAGGGTGGTGCTAATAAACATGTAATAAAATTAAATGCTCAAAACGAGGGCAGCAAGGTTAATCGGGTTGTACAGTAAAAATCCAGATGATACTCACACAAGGGAATTTATACATAAAGGGGAGAAGTGAAAGTGGGCAAATGTGTAGTCAAAGGGCAGAATACTTCGAAATATTTTGATGTAGAAAAAAAAAAAACAAGTTTCATCAATGGGCTGCTCCGGATTACTTGAGGGCCAGCATTCAATCACAGACTATCACGCATGTTATAACACTAGCTTTAAAGCTCATAATAATCTGTCTCATTTATCTGAATCCAAAACGGAAGCTGGTAAACGTCTCCTTCAGTACTCTGGTGCCAGCTCATGGACTAGCCTACCTCGTCACTTCCAAATCTTGCCAAATCTTCAGTGTTTTTAAAGAAAGTGTCAAAGAACACATTTTAAATATTGATATTTAGTCTATGCTTTATTCAAGCTTTTTATATATTTTACATATTATTTAGTTAACTCTCGTGTATATAATATGGCTTGTGCAATTTATTTGTAATTTTGGAGTATTGAAATGATTTATATCTATGTATTTTTAACTAATGTTTTTAACTTGTATCGAGCCCCTCTGGAAAGCATGCGTGCACTGATGTGGGCTTACCCTCGTTAAAAGATGTCATTAAATAAATAATAAATTTTAGATTTTTTAGTTTTTTTGTTTTTTTAAATTGTTGTAAAAAGTAGGGTTTTTTTTAATGTATTGTTTTGCCCCCTCCTATGATTTTACCCTGGCGCCGCCCCTTGTCGCCTTCCCCTCCACCCACTCCACCATAACTTTTGTCTTCCCAATTTTACCTTACCTCAAAAGCCCTTCTCCATTTCCAAACTTTTCCTCAGTCCCTCTATTTCCTCATCAAGACCAAGCCATCACATACACTATCTCGCTCTCATTCTTTTTACTCGGTACCAATTCAATCACAATTGCAAATATCAAAGGTGACATTACAGTACCTTGGATGCACACCCCCTCGTCTGAAACCCCGCGGACACTCAACCCCACTAACACTTTGTCTTTGATTTTCGTCCAAACTCATGCTCTAACCATTACTTCTGGTATACCTCTCTTCCTCATGGCTCACTCCCTCACTTTCTTGGAACTTTATCAATGCCCTTCTCCAATCCACAAAACACATACAGTTTCTTCACTGTAGCTCGATATTCCTGTAGCAACCTTCTCAAAATGAATATGCCTCTATCGTTCCTTTCCTATGCATAAAACCACTCTGCATCTCAGCATTCCAATATTCTCTGAATTCTATTCTCTACTACCCTCTCCACAATATTCATGCCCCAATAACTTCATATCCTATAAAGAAAGATCTCTGTAGTGTCCCACAAGGCATTGGCTTCCAATGGAAGTTTTTGTACAGGTATCAATGTGAATCGTTAGGATGAAAGATTCCTAAAAGGCAAGTTTGTGATCAGTACTATCATTACCGATGTTTCCACTCCTAACGATTCACATCATTAGCTGTACAAAAAACCTCCACTGGAGCAATGCTTTAATGGAAGCTACTGAATCTTCTCTTCCCGATATGCACCACAAACCATTGCATTCCTTTGCCCTTTAAAAAATGGAACCACCACACTCACTGCCCACCACTCCGGCATTCCTCTTCCATCTAACACTCTCTGACACAACTCCATCATCATACCAACCCCTATTCTCTCCACGCACACTAGCATCTCAACACTCACTTTTGAGGCGGATCTAGCAGCCTTTCCTGTTCATTTCTCCCATTGCCTTCACTACTTGTTCCTGACTGATCCTCTCACTGGCCCTTCCTCACACAGCTTCCACCTTCTGGTCCCACTCATTCTCCTGATCATGATTCTCTCCATATTCTCTTTCCAAGCTCTACATCTATTGAGTTACAAAGAACTGCAGGCCTACTAAATTTCTGATGTATTTTGAAAGCTGTAATTTGAGATATGACTATAAAAACATAATGCTGTTACGATTTTAAATTGATCGATTTTTGTTAAACCCGATGGGGGTGACGGCCAGGAATAAGCAACCTACGGATTGCCTGTGACTCAGTAAATTGTTGACACCCCAGGGTTCCGCCATTGGATGATTGCGTCAAACTTATTTGTTCTGGGCCACCCAATGCTATTCTGCCATATATTCTGCCATCTCCATATGGCATCGCAGAACTGGTTTGCTGTGTGCCCACTGCCTACTGTTAGGTCCCCTGTGCTGTGACGCTCTGACCATATTCCCCACTGCGGAGCTCAAAAGGGAGTGTGATGAATGAACATGTAAATTGATTACAGGAATCAGGCAAGACTGTCACAGTCAGAGAAGGGGGGCTTGGTGATGGTTTACTGCCAACAACCCTGCCCCCTTCACTACAACTTTCCCCCATAATCACTGTATCAAAATATGCAACTCCTTGTGCATATACAGTAAAGGTCACTCAACCAGTGTGAAGTTGTCGCGCTTGCGCTGACGTCTGTGTGGCGACCTTTAGGCATGTCTTCTACACATCGCGCTGCTCGAGTGCCTTACAACATGCATTTAATATTGCAAAATCGTAAATATTCCAAATTTGGTCATATTTGGCCGCCAATGTAAGACTAAACTAAAAAATTTGGAGATGAAACTTGGTATACACATTCGATATATAGTTTTTTTCCTGATTAATGAAAAAGTCAAAGTATTTAATCGAAAAAGTCAAAGGCATTGTGAATTTTGTCAAAATTTCATAACGCAAAATGTTCTTGAATGTTCAACTTACTAGAAAATTCCGATGCTCATAGAGAACACGTTCTGCAAATGTAATTTTTTCCTTAGTCTCAAGCAATTTTTGAGATTTAAAGCTGCATGTAAGTCGCCATTTTCTCTTCCAGGTAGCTTGTTAGGTTGCCAGATTCAAGTACCTTCAACCCCTCAACTACCCCTCTACCGAAACCACGAGCTGAAAGTTTTTTTGTTTTCGGCAAACATCGGCAGGGCTCACGCTGCCTCGCTGTGAATTGGCCGGCGCTTGAAGCATGCGCAGTAACTTAACCACTTTTCGATACAGGAAATGATTGTTGGTGCCCTGGGACATTGACGGTAATAACGGGTTTACCAGGATACTGGTAGCAGGCTCTCAAGAAAACCTGACCTGACCATGAAAGAACCTGACTGACCAGAGAAAACCGACCTGACCGTGTAGACAATCAAGGTAACTAAACACTTCATTCTCTGTTTACCATTTTTCTATTTTTTTTGAGGAAATCATGACATGGATTGGGCATCCATCAAACACCCAACATTGTTCATTAAATTAAAACAACATGTTTTAAAAATATCCTTTAAAAACAACGTCTCAAACCACTATTATTGCATGACTTTTTTATCACCTTTCCTTCACTTTCTGCACAAGTTGAACCTAGGTATGTGAACCTATACACCCTACCATTGAAATGCCCAAGTGTCTATGGTGACCTATCTGATGACCTGAGTTTGGTAAGAGTGGGAGCTGGTTAAACATGTAGGTACAACAGGTAGCTGCTGGGGGTTACAATATCTGTATATGTGGAAAAAAAAACAAACCAGTAATCCTGGCCTGCACAGTGTACATCTAATGGGTTAGTAATCTTGCCTACCTTTTTTGCAAATGAGGCTCTGGTGTGTCGTGCTGTGTGTGTGTCAAATTTTGTTTTACACTTTTGGTTAAAATGTTGTCTAACTTTTTAGTGCAGTGAGGGATCAAGTTCATACTTGTCGTTTTAACATGGAGACAAAGGCCTTATTTGGAATAAACAGACATCGAGATTAAAAAAGTCATCAGGGGTTCCATTAGGGTCATAACATGTGCATGTAGTATACACGTGTACAGGCTAAAAAATGTTGTCTAGCTTGTGAGTGCGTGAGGGATCAAGATCTACTTGATATTCTTAGCATGACGACAAGGGGAACTTAAGTGGGGAAACAGATGAGGTAAAAGGTCATTCAGGGGGCAGTATTCTTTGCCCACATAATCACAGAAACCTATTTGGGGACCACTGTCCCTATTTTTCGAATTTACGGTAGTGTTAGGACATGATAAGAAGGGGTCGGTGGTAAAGTTTTCTGGAGAGATTTTTAATTGTTTGGTGATTGGTGGTTGATTTTGGTATGTTTTTTGGTACCACATACATTTTTATTTTTAAAATGCTTCCTATTGCATGATAAGGATACAAAAAGGTGGGTTCATGACAAAGTAGGGAATTGGGATGATGCTCAAGAAATATTCAATGGGTCCAATATTGGAAGGAAGAGGAAGGTGGGTGCCCCCAAGTTCAAAAAAGCAATTCCTGATATTGTAAAAGAAAGGAATGACCCCCTAACATTATTTGTACGAAAACTTTCAATCCCCCAAAAATTGATTGCAAACTATCTTACATAGGAGAAAATAAACGTTCAGGAAATATCTTGTCAAAAAGGTGGGGTCTTGCCTTTTGACCAAGAAATGATACTGCAAAAATAATGAAGTTTCACATTGGTGATGATTTGTTTTTCAAGACTGGAAATCAGAAACAATCAGTGACCCTACAAACCCAGCAAATGAGCCGGCTCTCATATGCACTGGGCATCGTATTTGACCCCACCGTTGCCATTCATTGGATTGGGCGATTTGTTCTGCATAGCTGTCTGTCGTCTCGGACTCGTCTATATTATCGGCCAGCTCCATGTTCACACGTAATGTGTAATCAGTTACTTCAATAGACCAAAGTGTAAGTAAACACATTGTAAAAATGAGGGGGGATTATGAGGAGTGGTTCTTGAAGCCGGGATTCTCAACAGGACCAGCCCGCAGGCCAATCCCGACCCACCACCTGTGATTGTAGGCCACCAAACCAGCTTAAAACATACACAAAAGCAAGAATATAAAGTGTATGTGACCCTAAGCATGTGTCCTTTGAAAGTATGTGGTTTCTTGGCCCTGGGCAGATGTAGTTGCGAACGTGTTCATAAGGATTGTCACAGAAGGGCTTTCAATTAATTCAGTCCATATTCACGAGCAGCAAACATGCTTGATAAAGAACTAGTAATATTAGTTATCGGGTGAAGCAGAGCTCTGGTACGGGGAATTATCATGCACGAAGCCCCATGCCGGGTGAAGCCAAAGGCTGAACCCGGTATGGGGCTATCAGACTGAGCAACGCTGTCAGAGCAATGCTGAACCCGATAACAGATTTATCATGCCACTAAGTCATTTTAAATATATTAATAATAACATATTGTATCTGTTCTTTATTAAAGCGGCACTGGCACATTTTCAGAAAATATGAAATTTCTTCAATTTGCTCGCAAATGATAGTCTAGACCACTGGAAGAATAGAGATATATTTCACATGTAAAAATAACATACCCAAAAGCATATAGGGACATTAATAAGAGGCTAATATGTAGGCTAACTTTTAAGTTTGCCGTAACTTAATTAACAAATGTGTCTATTATATGAATATCATAGATTCGTACTCATTGATATTAAAACCACAAAGGTTACAGACCGGTCAAACAAGGTGCAGGCCATGAGAATCAACTCTGGAGTGTGTTTTCTTGTGTTGTACGCCATTTCCGCGTTGTCTGCTGAATTAATGTCGCCGGCGATATTAATTATAAAATCGTTCTGTTTACCCACAAGCGTGCTGATTTGGGCTTAATAATTTTAGGTGAGGGCTAATGTATATAAAAGCTTTATAACCATGCAAATATATGAATTTTGAAAAATCTAGAGGGTGAACTATTTTTCAAATGTGTCAGTGTCTCTTTAAAAACAATTTTTTTTCTGTAAGTAAAGTATTTTAAACCAAATGTTCATGCCCAAAGCGTAGAAAAAAATAATCATACCCGCTCGGTAAATGGATCAGGCTAGTATGCGGTCGCCGACCTGATAAAATGCGTAGTATGCGCTGAGTACATGCTCACTGACCGGATATGAAAATATATCCAGTAGGCGGTATCCTATGATCTCTCCCTAGTGGTATGATAAATTCAGGTTGCAAAATTAAGCCCATTAATAAGAGCAAAACTATTTTCATTTAGTGTAGTCCAGATTTCAATAATTGTGCTCCAATAAAATGTTGGCCTTTTTTTGTAAAAAATGGCAATATGATTTTAGAGTGATTAGAAGGTGCTGAATTCAAACTCAAAACAATTTTTTTGCCACACTCATTTGACAAAATATAAAAGAATGGTAATGTCTATACAGGGGTAATAATTTAAAAGTGCTCCAATTGTGCCAGAACTTATGTCAGTAGTTTTGGCCTGTCCCAAGGAGCTAAAAAATGTAGAGCTCCCCATCTAAAAATCTATGTTTAAAGATATGTTACATCATTGTCACAGTCGTATGGGGGTACAATATTTCTGATTCAAAAAACGGTGTAAATCTCTTAATTCATCATAATGATTGGTTGAAAATATATGACCCAGTCATGGTCACAATACATTGTTACATGACCATAGTAATAAAACAAGAGTTTATGCATGTCCACCGTGACGAATGAAAAATGGTAAAATCATTGCAACTTTCAGCCACAAAATTGATATTGAAGATTTAATTTTGTAAAGTACATAGTTAGCAGAAATGTTGTCTATGCCCTGTATAGATGTATGAAAGTGTTTTCATACCTAAAACCTATGAATGGACCCCTAACTTCAATTTACAGTGCTCCCCCCTGCGGGTTCGGGTAAAGATGCCCGATGTGTTCCCTGCATGTCGGAAGAGGCGACTAAAAGGGGCCCTCTGCGGGTGGGGCTGAGAATGACACGCTGTGTTCCCTGCATGTCGTAAAGGCAACTAAATGGGACATCTCGCCCAATTGAACCTGACTCCTAGCTCCAACATGATCTTGGGGATAACTGAGTGTATATGCCGTGAAACTGCTTTAGATTCATCTGAAGATTTGTTTTTAATTTATGACATTGATATATGTAAATAGTATGTTTTTTGTGTTTTTGTTTGTTTTTTTAATTGTTAGATTATGATCATTCTATACCAGTTTAATTTCTGTGTTTATGATAGCTAAACATAAACCGTTTTGTTTTTTAAATCAATGGAGGTTTAAGCTTGATAAACACCTACAGAGATTTTGGTAGGGATGGGTTTTGTATGTATTGTTTAATTCCCTGCCGGGTTAGGGTACGAATTGGCCCGACGTGGTTCCCTGCATGTCGTAAAAGGCGACTAAAGGGACAATGTTGCCGTGAGTTGCGGATCGTGTCGGAGGAGGAGGGGATCCGATAGTTGAGGTGAAGCTGTGATGCGGTGCAGTGGAAGCACTTACACTGCTTTGGCCTCAAATTCTCCTAGACGAGGGGTGGTTTAGTCCTGGATTAATCAACCGGCTGGTGGCATCTTGCCTCTAAAGACTCATTTTGCTGATGGCCCATTCCATGTCAACATTCGATGATGGGCACCGCAGCACGTGTGGCTTTTTTCGCTTAAAGGGTGGTGGTAGATTGATGAGATATGAAAAGCCTGAAATTTTGAGCGTTCTAGTCCATTTCGTTTCCCACTAGAGCAATGGGAAATTAGGGGGAGTCACCACTCAAAAAAGTGACCCACTCCAATGTGTGAAATACTATGTTGAGAGGGTCACAGATTAGTAATGGAGCCCTCCACAACTTTGAAAATCACGATCTATGGGTAATATTTGGTGAGAATTCAAATCTAACATCAGGAGGTTCATAGCGTGTTACTTTAGAGTTATGAGGCGTAAATATGCGCCTTTGTTCATTCGGGGCCAAAATCTGGCGGGGGCATAACTCAAAAGTAAGACCAATCTTTATTGTCCACATTTTGCGTCCATCAGAGTTACATATGTAGAAATTTAAACCAATACAATTATGAACCACATTATGAAAAAGTAATAAGTGAAGTTACAGCTCATTGAAACTGGTAATTGTACTTTTTGGATACATTTTGACCCCCCTGAAAACCCAATGTTGACATTCGACACTCCCTCTACTTCCGATATGTTGACAGATATATCATTAAACACTTTCCTTGAAAGACTCGCTTGGTGTATTATTTTTCACAACAAAAGACACACTCAAAGTTACCACACAAAGGTATACATGACCAAGAGGTCATGTACCATGCACAGGTATATCACCACAATTTATGGGAGAAATCAGCAAAAGGTTTGTGCTGAAAACAATAAAGACATCAAGACACCAAGCTGGTTCTTTCAAGAATAGTTTCTTTGATGATGTATCTTCAACCTATCTGAAGTAGAGGGGTTGATGTCATATGTTAATCATTGATTTTCAGGGGGGCCAATATATGTCAAAATGCAAATATTAGGGCATTTATTCATAGGCTGTATCTCACTATTAATTACCTAATGTGCTTATTATTTACTGGCAGAAAGTCTCGCAGTTTGACTCAGATTAACAAGAAAATACATAAAAACTATTTTATCACAGAGTTCTGACCCCCCCAAACTTGGTCCCAGATGAAAGAATTGCATTTTACAACCGAAATAACTAAGTAAAGGAGCATCCACTTTTTTACGCCAGATTGCTTCTACACCAACAAAAATATGCCAGATAGTGATTTTCAAAGTTGGGGAAGGTTCCATTTACAAGTTTGTGGCCCTCTCAAATCTTGTCTTTCGCATCGCACAGCAGTTTTGATGGTGACCCCCCTCAATTTCCAATTGCTCTAGAAGGAAAACGAAATGGGCAGTATGAAGACTCAAAACTTAGGATTTTCATTTCTCATCAATATCATCCTCACACCAAAAAAGAAAAAATCCATGGACATGCTGCGGTGCACATCTAGAGTGTTGACATGGAATAGCCCTGATGATGTTTTTGGAGCATATGGGACTTATGTCACTGTTACGTAATTGCTTTCCTGGGCCTTTAGCGGCGGCTGCCTTAACAGGTTCAATTGAGGGGCCGCTTTTTTTTTCTTTTTTTTGTTCATTGAGTATATCTCCGGGGAATCATTGGCATAAGTGAGTGATGATTTGCCACTTTACCCATGTATTGTGTCCCCTGGTTGGGCTCCGTGGTGGGTGGAGGAGCTCTGGAGAGAATTAATGACTTTTCATTATGAATTCTTCAAAACAAACTTGACAAAAAAAAGCCTGTTAAAGTAAAAGAGATTGTGATCGGGATCTGTAGTTGATGATTATTGGCCTCACTTTTTAGTGATTTGAAGGCAACTGATGATAACAACCCTATTCACAAAATCTTTCCCTTTTGCGTAAGCAAGGGAGTTGAAAGGCATTGCTGGCATGTGAGAACTATTTAAGGAAACTAAGGTCTGGGGATTATTTTGGTGGAGGTCGACCGAAGTTCGTCGGATAACCTCAAAATGACTACCAGCTTGCCCAAGTTCCAGTTAGAGTTACTCCTTATAGAACTCTTAATTCTGAAATGAGAACTCCCTAGGGTTTAGTGTCCCAGATAATTGCCTTCCCTTTCGTTGGTTTTAGATATCATATTTATTTTTGTTTTTCGCTATCTTAGCCGCCCATTCCGCTTCCATAAAAGCCAAAGGTCGTTGTATCTGCCCATTTAACCCAATTCCATACCTGCATAATTCCCCTGTACTTCTCAGAACACGCCAAAACTCTAATTCATGATCGCATTCGATCTTTAAAATCCTTCATTAATCCTTCAGTTGTTGCGATTCGGACTTCTATTTTAGCACGGAAAGTCACCAAAACTCCCTGTCCCCAAATCTAGGTCCAAATTCATACGACAAACTGATATTTTTTTTTTTTTCCGTAAAAACCAATTTAGAATCAGTTTTGTTGTTTACACGCCATTTTGCTTGTAGCTAGCGTGTTCGCAATCTTTGCATTCGTTTCAGTATTTCCTTAAAATTCACACTACTGCGGTGCTAGCTCATCAGTTTCGAGAATTATGGTCCCGGTCAAGTATAAATTTAAAAAATCGTTTAAAAATTACCTTTGTCAAGTCATAGACTGTCAGATATTTTGAACAACCATTATTACACATAATTTTAATAAAGTATGTATTGATAAAACCAGGGCTTTTGTCACAGGTCTAGGACCAACTTTCGCCAATCTCAGATTACCGTATGAGGTCTAAGTATTCCGATTCCAGTGGTAAGACCACGCCCACGCACTCCACGCCGCCGGCCCGCGCACTTGTCCGCCTAGAAAACTGTGTACAACTTCATAACTTTCTAAGAATCACTTCTGGGTCTAAATCTCAAATGACCAGACTTGCTTGAGACATTGAGTTTTGACTTCAGTCACTGATACAAGGTAGGTCAAACTAGGTACCTTAGGCGTAGGTCCGAGGGTGGGATTGACAAGGGGGTCAGGAGTGTACCCCCTTGATCTTGTAGGCAGACACCCTCCTTTATGGGGGCAACCCATTGTGAGGCCCTGTCCGTGAAAAGACTTGGCCGCTTCGGAGGCTTCATTTCACAAACAAACACCCCCTTTGTAGTGCTATCACTATGTCTTGACACCCCAATGACTGCGGAGGACTCAACCAGATGAGGTGGAAGACACTCTTCGAGGCTTAACATCCCCCTTGTAGCGTTTCACTTCTTCTCGCCAAGTTCTCCTCATATCCCCTCAATTGAACCCAGATGCGTTCTGATAGCCAGGCACCAAAAATCCTTGTAACTATCTTTGTATCTTTTAAACCTTTTATATTTACAACTTCATTTTATAAGTCGAATGTTTTAAAGTCATGTGTTAGATTTGTTTTGAAACCGTCTAACCGGATGTTTGACGAGCACTCTCGCACCGTGTTTATGCGCGCCCTCCCGTATGCATCAAAGTGGTTTCTATTTTTATAAAGTTTTATAAGAAGATTATATTGATGCTGCATCTTATTATGTTTAGGATACCTTTGCTGAATCTATCTTCCGAATGATAGCTTGCAAGACGCCAAGGGTCCTAGGAAATATAGGTATATCGAGGAATAATTCACGGTAATTTCCGGAATTTACAAATGGAGCATCTTTCTTTTAAAGAAATGACATCTTTTCAGAGAAATCGGACTTATTCACTGGCTGACAAGCATCCGAGACATAGTGCATCGCGTATTGTTTTTATCTGTCCGGCGCACACTTACGTGCACGCTCACGTGATCCAAAACAGCTGATTAACAGCTGATGCATGTAAACACGGCAGTTCCCTACCAACACAAAGTAGTTTAAAAATGTCGCTGTCAGAAACCGACTTATCAGTTTTGAATTATCTTTATGGAACGAACTTTTGGTAAGAGTTGTTTAATTCAGGATCGGAAAATTCCTGACCTGGGGCATCTTAGATTCAAAAACAAGTTCCCATTTCAGACAGTTCAGAACTTTTAATGTTTTTATAATCTTGAATTTTATGACTTTATAATTTTAATCGGAAGGCTTTTGCCTCGGTTGTGAGATTGGCTTGACTTCTTTGTGCGATCAGGCTTTGTACCCTTGAAGATACAGAGGTTTACTTACACCTGCAAATAAACAACATCAGTATTTTAAGATCACGACAACCATAAAACATTTGCTCTGTGTGCATTATTTCTTCTTGTACTTTTATTTGTTTACAAAAAACATTTAATAAAATAATAAGAACAAGTGATCTTCCAATTCATCGTTCAAGCTGAACCATTTTTGCGTTGCAAACTTTAAAAACATTTTGCTGCCAATAGTTCATCACACAGTTCGTCAGCCTCTCCTTTCCAGAGTCCCATGGTTGTATTTTTGTTTTCTTGAGGTCAAGTATATATTTTTGTTAGACAAGTAGAATAAAGCATGGATGATTCTGAACAACTTATATGCTCGCTAACCCAGGTTTTAAACAGCGTTTTCTCCTATTATAATTCCGCTCAGGCTTATACGTATCGCCGCTACATCTAAGAGGTGTAATTTAAATCCAGGGGGGGGGGGGGACGATAAAGAATGTTTCTGATGATGAAATTTTGATTGGGTTGGCATCTCAAATGTCACCCATATTCATAGAATTATGATTACAAGAGACGGTAAAAAAATCAGTAAGGGTACGTTTATACTTCCATTTAATGCGCTAATTTTACCAAAGTCAGTAAAGTGGGTTACCTCAGGTGCAAGTAGAGGATGACATCCCTAGCCCTACAAGATGTTTTAAATGTCACCGTTTTGGTGGGCACTTTTAGACGTATTGTAGAAGGTTCAGAAGTTTGTGAAAAGTGGTGGCAAAGAGGGCCACAATATCCACAATTGTAATGAAACTGCTAAATTGTGATTGCGTGGTAATATGCCACTCGGCAATTCTAGATCCTGTCCTAAATGGGTAGAAGAAAATAAATCCAAAAAATCAAGGTGACAGGTAACATACTTATAGACGAATCCGACACCAAATGATGTCAGAATTTATCCGCCATTACTGGGGGGCCTCCCACCCAAAACCTACCCAAATCTTTTTGTACGTCTGTACACGCTTGATTACGTATAATCAAAAGCTACACTTAATCTCAACATTGGGTGAATTCAGCATGCTGCCACCCCAGCTTATGGCTGCCAGTGAGGTGTTGGAATGTGTAAATCGGATTCGTGTATAAAAAGGCCAGAGATACCTTCGTTCTCAGGTCACCGGATCAAAGATTATGCTGATGTTGTGAAAAGTGGGCAAAATCATTACTTCTAAGACATCATTTTCCCAAACCGATCTTGTTTGGCCTATATTTTGCGCCCCTCCTCAACAGTATTAGAAATTGTAAGAAAAAGACAGTTATAAAAATTGCCAACTAATATGGCTTTTCAAGCGCTTGTAGATCTCGTGTCTTTCTAAGCATCCTGTTAAAGAAACCATCAAGTTCATCTAAAGGTGATTAGACTGTTCGGGCATCTACTAAACTCCGAAGTAGATCTTCAGTAAGAAGAGACCACCAAAATAAAAACTGGAGGAACTGATAAGGTCAACCTAGTTCTCTCAACCAAAGAACGAGGTAATCCCACACCAGTAAACCACCTAATTCTGACCGTCAAAGAAATCGGTAATACTAAAATTCTCAGTCATAAGAGTTCAAAGGGATCAACAGATCCTATTCAGCTTTATCACAATTTGATGCACTTTTGTCAGGGGATGAGGAGGGCATGGACCTTTTTTGTCCCTGAAACACCTGCGCATTAAGTGAAGGAAGAGAGGTCCTCTAATTCTGTAACCAAAGTGACACATTCTAATAAATGTGCATTCTGCGATGGAATTGCAGAGGGCTTAGACCACTAGAGAAGTTATCTAATGCCTTATAGCTGACCATAACCCATCTATTCTTTGTCTCCAGGAAACTCGTCTTAAAAGACAGTGTTCTAATAAAGGTTTGTTTTTAAGGAGTCGATTCATTATAATAAAACAACACTGTAATCCCAGTGGATAATAAGCTAGTGAAGGTCATCTATACTGATTAAGGGTGAAGTCCCTATTAATACCAATTTGGAAGCATTGCCCTGTTAAAGTTACTCTTCAAACCGCACATACCTGTTTTTCTTTTTCCATTTCAATCTAAATTATTAGGTTAGATGAATTTGATGAATTGGTTGGTCAACTCCTTTCTCCCTTCCTTTGGTAGGTGACTTCAATGCCCATAGTGACCTTTGGGGTTGCAAGATACCAATCAGTTTGGTGTCAAGTGTAGAATCCTTATTGGAGAAATCATATTCTTGTATTTTGAAATGATGGTCTATACTTTTCCATCCAACTGTGACTGGAACCCTCAGCTATTGATTAGTCAATTTGTTCCCCTGCTATTTTTATGGAACCCTCTTGTGGGGAGTCATGATGATCAGTGGTGGTATTGGAATCATTTTCCAATCTTAATAAGATCATTAATAAGCCCAATGCCTGAAGAGCGAGTTCTAAATGGCAACTTCATCAGGCCAAACTGGCCAGAGTTTAACGATAGTGTTTACCTTTAATTAATAGGCAAGCTTTTGTTAGACATTGAAGAGCCTCTTTCTTCATTCACTGACATTTTGATCGATATTAGCCAATATTCAATTCCCAAGTCAATCTCAGAAGAACGAAAAGCTTATAGTAACACAAGCATGGTTAATGCTGAATGTAAAGTCGCTATTTAATTTGTCGCAAAAGTGCGTTACATGTTTTTTAAAATCGCCAACAACTGGAACAACTTAAGAAAATCAAAGAGCCCGTGCTAAGCTCCGTGCATTATTAAAAAAAGTAAAAAAACGGGAGTCTTGGAGGCAATACTATCCAATAAATTCTAGGACTTTTTCTGTTAAAAAAAAAGCTTGGATATGGGGTTAGTAAATTAGTGGGGAAACAGTTGAATAATACCACTTTTCATCTTTATAAATAGATGGTAGTAAATTACAGAAGCCTCGGATATTTGCCAATTTATTGGCAGATACATTCACAAGTCTTCAAAGCATCATTATACTCAGACATTCAAATTTAACATACTGCTGAAAAACAGAATTAGATTTTTTCATCCAATAATGCAGGAGGAGTTAATATCCCATTTAGCATGTTACAGCTTAATGACTCTCTTAGTAAATGTCCATGATACTGCTACTGGACCAGATGAATCCATTATCAATTCTTAAGCATTTTCCACCAGATCCCTTCTGTATAGCTTGATATTTTCAATAATATAGGGAGTCTTGTGATGTTCCCAAATGTATGGCGTGAAGCTACAATTAGTCCTGTTCCTACGAATCCAGGGAAAAGATGCGACCAGGCAACAAATTATGTCCAATCTCCCTTACCAGCGGTTTATGTAGACCATGAAAGGATGATTGATGCTCGTCTTGTTTGGTTCATGGAAAGTAATGGACTGATATCTAAGTGTCAAAGTGGTTTCCTAAACCGGCCGGGCCAGTAGTAACTCTATAGACCTAACTTGTCGCTGAATCTTTTTATTGTGATGGTTTTTGTTCGAGAGACATCTTGTTGTGTCGGTATTCTTTGATCTAGAGAAGGCCTATGATACTCACTTGGAATATGGTATTTTTAAGGATTTAGTATAATTTAGGACTAAGAGGTAAAAATGCCTTGTTATTAAGAATTTTTTTGACAGATCGGTTTTTAGAGTTCGTGTTTGTGAACAGTCTTAAATCAAAATTCATAATCACGAGATGGTGTGTTCCACAGGGTAGTATTCTCTCTGCTACTCTAGTTCTTTTGAAAATTAATAGTATTGCCAAGTGGTCATGCAGGAATGGAGAGGTCATGTTTGTAGATGATTTCTCTATTTTCCTATTGCTCATCAATATGGCTTCTTAGAAAGACAAATGCAAAATTGCCTTAATAAATTCAACTTGGGCAGATTAAAATGGTTTCCGTTTCTCTAAACTAAAAACTGTTTGTATGCTTTTTTGCAACAAGACTTTTCACATTGACCCCGACTAAAATTGAATGGTTTCTCTCCTATTCCTGTCGTTTCACAGACTAAATTGCTTGGGCGTAATATTTGACAGTAAATTAACTTCAAAGCTCATATTGACTATTTTTTGCGGAAGAGATGTCAAAAGGTCTGAATCTTTTAAAGTGTTTCTAGATGGACTGGGGTGCAGATGCTCGTTTTTGCTCGCCTTATGATCACTTGTGAGATCAAAATTGGATTATGGTTGCATTGTTTATAGTTCTCTGCTCGTAAGTCATATTTGAAAAGCTTGAACCTATTCAGAATCAAGGTCTTCGATTATGCTTGGGTGCTTTTTCGTACCTCTCCTCATTCAAAGCTTAATATGTCGAAGCTAAGAACTCCATTACAATCTAAGATGGGAAAAATTAGCTCTTCAATATGCTCTAAAACTTAAAAGTATGCTGATATCCCAACCATGAGACAACCTTTTCGCCTAAATTTTCCAACTTCTATATCCTAGTAAACCTAATGCTATTTCCATCTTTTTGAATCCGTATTAAAAGAGGGATTTTCACAGTTGTGTCCTAATCTGATAACATGCTTCATTTGCGTTTCCTATTAGTCCTCTTGGACAAATGTTGAGCTTGACATTGACCTAACTTTATGTCATATAAAAGGTCTACTGAGGATCTGTTTTTTCATTTTCAAGCTAAATTTGATGATCCTTAGACATAAATATCATCACATCGAGCTATTTAATACAGATTGGTCTAAGATTTTGGAAAGGGCTGCTGGCAGGCGGTTTTAAGGTCGGCGTGATCACGTCATAGTAGGTTACTGCTATGCTTTCTATTTTGCACTGATGATTGAAGGCACTTAAATGTGGCTTTAGATTAGCTGAAATTTCCAATGGAGAGTCATTTCATTTATTTAACTGATTCACTATCTTGTCTTATGGCTTTGAAAGGCAGAGAATGTTGTCATCCCTATATTGCTGAGCTGTGTGGAAGTATTCTTCAATTTGTCTCATGAATAAATACGTTGTTTTGCTTGGATTTCCTAGTCACATGGGTATTCAAGGCAATGAAAAAGTTGATGTATTTGTGCGAAAGAAGCCCTTAATATGAAGATAACAACCATTTGAGATTCCCTTTATTTACATATTTTAAGCTTCAATTTAATAGCTATATCATAAATAGGTGGCAAATGCCTGTGGGAATTCATTTCCTAATATAAAATGCCTTTTTAACCAACTGTTGGAGCTGGTTGGGTAGTTCAGGTTTGATTGGACGAGGGACTAGATTGTATGAGCGCGATGTATAATTGGTCATACTTATATTACCCATAGTTATTTGCTTAGGTGAACCAGTCCCTCGGTGTATTCCTTGTGCATTGTGCTCTTCCTGGTGAAACATGTATTACTTGATGTGCGTTGATTATGCGCTATTCGTAGAAAATATGACAGTGTCCCCCAGATTTAAAAATATTATTTCAAGATTTAGGCCTCTTCAGTTTATAAATTTCCTGAAAGAGGCCGATTTGTATAAATATTTTGAACTTTTTTTAAAAAAAGGTTGTGATTAGTATTTATTGGTGATGTATGTTTGAATGTTTTTTAAACGTAATGCATAACATAATGAAACGATATCACACAATTGTGTGAGTTGTGTAAACTCTAATACTCCACTCACTCACTCAATTAACAGTGCAAAACATAATGGGTATGCATGTTTATTTGGGTATTCATAGTCCATTACCCTTAGAGGCACTGTGGTGCAGTGGATCAGCACTCGCCTCATAAGCATAAGGTTGTGGGTTCGAGCCCCGCTGTCACCACTGTGTTGTGCACTTGGGGCAAGGCACTTTACTCGCTTGCCTCACTCCATGCTGGAGTATAAATGGGTACCACCATTTGTTGGGAATGTCAAACAGACTTGCTGTGCGGGAGGAACGGCAACCCCCACGCAACTTATGAAGGAGTCTGCTGGCCCAAACGCCAATGACAGAGAGATTGGCACTAACTCTGGCCTGCGGGTCACCATTTGCATTTTTTACCCTTAAAGAAAAGCATTTTCTTTTGAATTACCAGGCAGAATTTGCAATTATTTTGAGGCAGGGGGAAAATTGCCCCCTCTGCTCAAAAAAAGCAGGACGGATTTGGATCAAAATATGTATTTCATCCTTCTATTTGGGGGGATTTTGACCAATTTTTCAGCCTAATTTGGGCAAAATTAATGTAAATTTGGTAATTTTCCGTGTCTAAGGCATATTTCGTCCAAATCAAGTTTCATAGACTAAATGTAGCATATCACCGGTACAACTTGAGAAATGTCACCCTCTGGTGGGAGGGACCGTGGAATGTGCCCTCCTCTGGGATCGCCTGCTCGTACCCACTGTGCTAAATTTATAGCTTTGAATCTGTATCAGGACTATAATTGAATAGCCAACAAAATGCTATAAAAAAAGAACTTGAATAATCAAGATGAGCAAAATTAATCACATTTGAATATAAAAAATTCATCTTTGAGTCATGTTTAATCAAGACAGTTGTGAGGAGAGAATGGCTGTCTTTTAATTTATTTAACAAGTTTTAATCAAAAACATTACATGTCATCTCTTGACTAAAGCAATAGAAGAGGATATCTTGAGAGTTAAAATTTCAGATTATTTCTTGATACGTTGCCAGATGGAGACCTATTTGAGATTGTAACTAAACTTAGAAATCCATTTGTCTAGAAATATGACAACAAATTTGCTGCTTTGACATGAATTTTGAGGCAGCATTCTTTGTAGACTGTGTAGGAATGGGCAGACTACAGATTAGAATTATATACATTCCTTCAATATGCCAAATTGCATCCTTTTGATATTAATTGCTTATTCCTGTGATATCTATTGAATGTGAAAAATTTGCATATTTTTCTGAAATCAGTGTTAGGGTGTTAGGCTGTGATTGTCAATTAGATAAGATAATATGTGTCAAATTAGAAGCGGCTAGGAGCCGACCAGGTAACCTCGTCAGTCAAGAAGATTATGGTATGTGTGCGCTTTATTCCGTTAATGTGTTTATTAAAGTATTACAAAAAAACGATTTTCTGCCGGCTCGAGTTTTGTGGCGTGCATGTATAGGCGCTCGTCCTGTGATCAAAAGGTCCTGGGTTCGATTCCCACTTCTGACGCAAAATTTTAATACATTATTGCAATGCAAACTTCAAAGTTGGCTGAACTGCGATTTACATGAAGTATAGGGTTACCTGGTCGGCCCCTAGCCACATGTGTCAAATTGCTCTCTGAAATTGTGTTTTTCTTATAGTCAAAAGAATGAGTAATTCTCTAAATTCATTGTATTCCTCTTTTACATTGCAGGCAACAGAAGTTGAGCTACTTTGGGTGATGAGAGGAACCATCTTTGCCGTTGGGGCAGTAGCAACAGCTCTAGGCTTAGTCATCAAGTCAGTGTATGCACTCTGGTTTCTCTGCTCGGATTTTGTCTTCGTCATCCTCTTCCCGCAGCTTTTCTGTGTAGTCTATTTTTCCGGTTGCAACACGTACGGTTCACTAGCAGGTTACATCGTGGGGTTCCTTTTACGGATTCTCGGCGGGGAGCCTGTCTTGAAAATCCCGCCAATAATAAAGTATCCTATGTATAATGAAGATGACGGGCAGCTGTTTCCATTCCGTACTTTCGCCATGTGTATTTCATTTATCACAATCCTGGCGGTGTCATACCCACTGCGCTATGCATTTTTGAATGGATATATTCCCAAGGAATGTGACATCTTTCAGTGCATTGTAAACATTCCCGAAGTGGATAGGGAAAAATATGAGGATGTCGAAGGAGAGAACATGCGGCTCAAGAGTCTGAGAGAAGACACCGGGTTAGACCCAACAGGCATGGCTGCCGCTGGGTTACAAAGGGAAAAACTCCTGGATATTGGAGACATAGGAAGGACCATTCTACCTGATTCAGCATCCAAAGAACCCCTGAGGGAGGAGTCGTCGTCGTCCTCACCGGAAGTGATGACGCCCGATGAAAAATACTAGCAATTTGTTTTTCCAACCAAGATCTTCCACAGAGCATGCTGCTGGTGAAAGATGTGACATTATCTCCATCCCTGTGCATCATGGTATACATACTAGAAGTGCTTTGTATAGATGGATTTCTATTGTAACATAATGGAACAAATAAAACCAATCCCACAATGTTGTACCTCAATGGGTATACATGTTATGAAATAATACTTAGAAAGGGAGGGAGGTAACCCTGTATTTGTATCATAGATGGACCAATTTTTCAACTCATAGGTGACCGTTGTGTAATAAAGAATCACATACAGGTTTTTGACTTTGGGTTAAGTGTACTCTTGATTGATAAAATGATCTGAAGGTGACCGTTATGTTTATGCTCATTTCAGTTCACAGTGGGTATATTTTTATTAAGTACTGTATGGTAATGGGATTGAATTTGAAAGCACAAACTAATGCACAAAGTTGATCTTGAACGGTTTACCACCCCGGGCCACAATGCCTGTGTTTTCCAATGGGATAAAGTGCATTCACCCTGGGAACTAGATCAAGATTAAGCTTTGTGCCTAGACAATTCTTGCTGCTTGTTTCATTGTCTGATGGAATGGTAACATCAAATCAGTGAAACAAACACTGTGGTTTTAAGTTATATTCAGTAATTTGCTTACCAAAAGGGGGATTTTGGTGTTGTCCAATCACTAGGTGGGCTTTTGGATTAAACTAGAATTGGGTTCTTGAGTCTTCCAAGTTACTTAGTCTTAGAATACAAGTAATAGTACTTATGGCCAAACTTTGGAAGTCTTAAATTCTGTTTTTATTGTTGGGAGACTGTAATCCTTTTAACACTTATTTCCCCATCCAAGATGGCTGCCTGAGTCAGTGGTGGAAAATTTGGAAGACTTAACATATGAGGAATTTGGAATATAATTTAGAAAATACAATTAAATCTCAGTGATAAAGTATTCTGCCAGTCCTGAATAAATGCAATCCTCATAATATTATTTTCAAAATGTCTGTTTACAAAACCTCAAAGATTAAGATGGGTATTTTAACCCCCTGAGGTCTATCAGCCAATGTCATTGTTATACATTGGATTATATGATGTATTAGCCAATCAGAGACATGGTAAGAAATTTTTTTTTTTTTTTTTTTTGATGGAATGGTAACATCAAATCAGTGAAACAAACACTGTGGTTTTAAGTTATATTCAGTAATTTGCTTACCAAAAGGGGGATTTTGGTGTTGTCCAATCACTAGGTGGGCTTTTGGATTAAAGGCTGACTCAGAGATTTCGAAATCTCTGTAGTAATCACAAAAAGACAACTAGAACTAAAGATACTCACCTAAAATGCTTAATTCCAAAGTTAGAGATGATTCGGATTTTTCGTTTTCATGCAGTACACATATTTATGTACAGTACAACCGTGCCATAGGATACCATGTATAACAAAAATTCCGGATCCGGAAATTTTAAACAAAGTTGTGATTTTCTATATGAAGGACTTCGATTTGAGCTTAGTTATTTCACACAGTTATTATTGTATGGACAAGCATTATGTATATGCAAAAAACACAATTGGTTTGGAAATTGAGGGCGCCCTCTTCGGGAAATCTCTGAATCGGCCTTTAAACTAGAATTGGGTTCTTGAGTCTTCCAAGTTACTTAGTCTTAGAATACAAGTAATAGTACTTATGGCCAAACTTTGGAAGTCTTAAATTCTGTTTTTATTGTTGGGAGACTGTAATCCTTTTAACACTTATTTCCCCATCCAAGATGGCTGCCTGAGTCAGTGGTGGAAAATTTGGAAGACTTAACATATGAGGAATTTGGAATATAATTTAGAAAATACAATTAAATCTCAGTGATAAAGTATTCTGCCAGTCCTGAATAAATGCAATCCTCATAATATTATTTTCAAAATGTCTGTTTACAAAACCTCAAAGATTAAGATGGGTATTTTAACCCCCTGAGGTCTATCAGCCAATGTCATTGTTATACATTGGATTATATGATGTATTAGCCAATCAGAGACATGGTAAGAAAAGCTTCATAAAGATTGATAGAAGGTCTATTTTGATTGGTTACTCAGAGGTTATATCGTGCTATATCATGTAATGAGCCAATCACAGGTACTGTAAGAAAGGTGGTCGACCTCAGGGAGTTAAAGGGTTCCTCATTGTTGGATATTGGTTTGAATTGAGTTACTTCTCCATTAATGAGTGAGAATTCTAATCAGTGTTCCCACTTGAAAAGATGGAATTTGACGGTCCCATGCTCAAATATAATTTGTCATGCAAATGCAAGAAGGTTGTTTATCATACCACTAAGGAGAGATCAAAGGGTACCGCCTGCCGGATATATTTTCCTATCCGGTCAGTGAGCGCGTGCTCTGCGCGTACTACGCATTATCAGGTCGGTGACTGTGTACTCGCCTGATCCATTTACCGAGCGGATGTGATTATTTTCTTCTACGCGTTGGGCAGGAACATTTGGTTTATAATACTTTACTTTTTAAAAAAATATAGGTTTTCAATAAAGAACAGACACAATATGTTATTATTAATATATTTAGAATGACTTAGTGGTATGATAAATTCGTTATCGGGTTCAGCGTCGCTCTGATACGGGGAATTACTATGCGCTTAGCCCCATGGGGCTTTGCGCATGGTAATTCCCCATATCATAGCCCCGCTTCACCCGATAACTAATAGTATACAGTGGCTGCCATGTGATACATCTGTATGCTGCCATGTATTAGGATAACTCTGTTTCTTTCCTTGAGTCGGTGACTCTAAACCATTTCAAGAGCAACTGACCAAGGACTTGCATAATAGTACATGTTTGCTGGGAATTTTTAACAACTGGCAGCTATTCCTTGCACTCGCATGACGATTTGAGAAGACAAAGGTGTGTCCCCAAAATAGCATGGGCACAAACAATGGCCGACTGAAAATTAGAAATCCTGGAAAATGACTGAACAGTTGGAGAGAACCCTGATTAACATGTTGCATAGGATATTGTTACTTGGTGAATATTGAAGGTACTGGGAAATTGGCATGGTGTTTTCAGAAGGAAAAACCTTTCAATGTAAAAGAATTATCGATCTATTAACTACTGTTGAACTACCCACAAATCTTGCAAGCATTTTTGTTTCGAATTACATAGAAATTTCTTGTTTTCTTTTCACTTCTAAAATCACTTTGTAGTGCACCTAACACACTGGAATTGATGAACGGTGATATATTGTCCACCAGTCCTCCATTGACATGTTTAATTTAAGCTATGGGGATGAATTCAGTATTTTGCCACCACATCCTTCAACATGCAGTTTATTCTGTTAAAGCTGCTGAATTCATAGGGTGGTGGCAAAGTACAAAATTCGTTCCAAGCTACATAGCAACTGCTAATCACACTAAGATAGCTTCAAGAATCTAGCCCACTTTACATCAAATACACACACACATGTACTGTATGCTACAGGCGCAGAGTATGAGCTGAATTACAGAAATACTGCTCTTACAGCTACTTTGCAAAAGTATGTGTTTTGCTGCATGTTAAGAATTGGAACCATGTAGGCATAAACAGGCCTACAGTATTGCAATTCTTTTGGCCCTCTTCAGTGGTGTAACCCCTTAGCCCATATGCGATCCACAAAAGTAATAAATTGATGGTATTAAGAGTATACCATGTTTACCTTTGCCAAATGTGTTTTCTTGTGTGATGGCCCCCAATTATTATTGTTTCCCCCATCTTCCCCCAATGAAAATGTCTGGTTATGCCACTGTAGTTAGGATATGATGTACTCTGATTTACAAGTTTTGCCTGAAATTGCCATCATGTCTGTACTACACACACAATGATCCTTAAGGTGTAACAACATTTCATAGCAAGTATTGAGTAAGCGCAAAACTGAACATTCAGTTTGAAGGTCTTGCCATTCTGTACCCATATCAAATACTGGTGCAAATGTGGTACTATTAGAGGTTTAGGGGATACACATTGTCTAATCTAGTCAAAGATTTTATAATAGGTGAGAAAAAAAGTAGGGAGATGTGTAGTGAAAGATGATATTGTGAACACTTTTTGGGGCAAAATTGATCTTGCAATGAAATAAAACAAAGGTGATGGTAAGGAATGAGGTTAATGGCTTTGCAACTAGAATTTGCGTTCTCAGCTTTCATGCTCGTTATATTCAAAGAATATAAGCTGTGGGCCCCACCCAGCCTATCTTACAACTTGACCTCACATGATTTTTGACCTTGGCACATGACCTTTGACCTCATCAACAAATGAGGGGTCCTATGTTGCACCTATGACTCAAGTTAGAACAACTTTTCAATGGAGGTCAATTTCACATTTTAGCCTATTTTTCAAGTTGACCTCGCATGATCTTTCGACCTTGGCATGTGACCTTTAACCTCATCAACATATGAGGGATCCCATGGTGCACCTATGACACAAGTTTGGTTCGAATTGAACTTCAACTTTTCAATTTCAGGTTATTAAAAAAAAAAACTTGGTCCTGCCAGCTATTCTGACAGCCCACAAAAAATGAGTTTCAGTTGAAGCTATACTTTTGGCCTCTCAGAAATTCCCTTGGTGCCGTACTCTTTAGGAAAACTTGAAGCAAAAGACATATCTTAGTAATAACCTCATTCCAGGTTTTTAATGCTTGTGAGCAATTTATTTGTGTAAAGTTGTGTGTTCATACAAATTACAAAAAAGTAATTGCTACCATTTAAATTGATAACATTCACAAAAATGACTGGATTCCTGTTTATTCATGGAAATTTCTTGCTGACAAGTAACTCTTCACAGTACTGTTAAACCTAACTAGCAACAAAGAATTTTGCCAGTGGTCCATAATCATAGAAATAGAAAGCGGAACCTGGACTAACCTAAGCGTGTACAATACATTGAAGTATTTGGGCTTTTGTAAGCACTAAACTCACTTGAAAAACAACAAATGCCACTCTTATCAAGCATTAGATTTCTTGCTTATTGCATGTTATCTGCAACAAATGCATTTACGAGTTCATCCTAAATAGATTTTGAAATGTGCGAAATGCATTGAACCACCTAATGCAGAGCAAAAATGGTGGCTGGACCTGGTTCTCCATTACTATTTCTATAACAACAACCTGCCTTTTAGAGTATGTTCACATTGGTGTTCTATATGAGGGGTGAACTTATTTAGCAAACACTGATACAGACTGTTGCAAAGAAATGCACTTTCATTGCAGACTATTTCCACTTAATTGTCATTTATAGAACAATGATGCTTTGACTGTCATCTGTTGTGGAAATTCTCTGTATGAGAGAAAAGCATTTATGTGCCATGTATCATCTATGACTTAAACATGCATCATTTTTTGCTAAAAATGGGACCATAGGTAATATAGCTGAGCTGCAGATTTTTGGCCCAATTAGCACAAATTTGTCATTTTTTTTAGTGAAAGCAGGTAACACTAATGGTTCAAGAAATGCATTCTTTCAAAATCATGCATCATGTAAACAAATTAGAAAATATTTGCTCCAGATTGAGGAAATTGGCCAACTGTCTGACATAGAACATTTTGAAAAAGTGACCCATCTACACCAAATTGGAAATGAGACTCCTGTTGGTGGCACATTCCCATAGATGGTAATTTCAGTTTAGAACCTCCCCCAGTCATTTGCTGAGGTGGTACCTAAACTGTCACTAGTCAAAAACAAATATATATAAAGGAAACTCTTTTGCCGCTTCTGCAGGGCATCTTTCATCATTCAAAATAACATGCATACTGTTTCTCCTAGGCATAATGTCAAGAAAAAAAAGTTTTGTCTCAAGAAAGCTATCTGCATAGCTAAGGGAAATCAGATTTGCTGCAAAGATCTAAGCGATCGTGTCATTTTGGGCCTCTTTATTTATTTTTAGTTGAGAACTTTTTTTAAATTGACTGCAAAGTAGCAAAATAAAAGTGGGCTGAAAATGCAATTAAAAAAGGAATTCCTGTGCAGCACATTTTTTTTGCCAAATAAAAACAAACAAACACACATAACACAAATGCAAATTGCTAAATGTTTCTGAGACAATTTTTTTTTTTTTGGGGGGGGGCGGCTTTAGTGCAAGGGGTGTTATTTTATTTAACCACTGACCATTCATGTTGTGTACCTATTTGATATGCATATTGCACCAATGCAAAATACACTTTTAGTTCTTGATTACTACTTGGCAATACAAATAGAATGATTAATCTTATTTGGATACACTCCATTTATGGACATCTATGGACCCGTACAATTCTGATCCAAGTTGGAATTGTCCAGCTTTAAATATACACGTTCATGTCAGTCTATAATAAATGTAGCACTGGTTAATTTAGCAAATGTTTTGTTTGTATTTGAAGTGTTCAGCAAGACACCGGATCTTAATGCTGCAAACATATGAATGTGCAAATGTAATATAAAAATTGCAACAATGCAAGTGATTGTAGTACTACAATCACTTCTACTTAATTGGAAATAATTTGAATGTTTAGAATCCAAATAATTTCCCATTTTGCTCGTAGTTGTGACCCGATTTAAGTATATAAAGTATTCATTTTGTTAGAATTGCCTTCACCCCAAAACCACATCTGCAAAGTTTTGCACTGATACTTCAACCCGTTTTGATGCGAGAGCTAAAAACATGATTTTGTAACCCCATAGAGTTCTGAGTAGAAATAATTTTGGTTGACCAAAATGGGGCACATTTTCACTCATAAGATCCAAACCAAACATCCTTTAGCCCTAAGATTCACAGGATAAATGAGAACTAGAATTTAGCGGTTCTCAGCTTTCGCGCTTGCTATATTCAAAGAATATAAGCTGTGGGACACCCAGCCTATCTTACAACTTGATCTCACATCACCTTTGACCTTGGCACATGACCTTTGACCTTGGCACATGACCTTTGACCTCAATTTCACGGTTTTGAGGCAGATTATTCTGGTTGGAGGTGGTTTTAGAGGTAGATTTTGCAGCCTTTCTTCCTGGTCAACCCCCACCCCCTGCCCGTTATTATGCCACTACATATATACCTTCATACTTGGTACAATGACAGAACATTTTGAACTCTACTATTAGACCTTAAAGCGGCACTGGCACATTTTCACAAAATATGAATTTTCTTAAATTTTCTCGCAAATGATAGTCTAAACCATTGGAAGAATAGAGATACATTTTTACACATAAAAATAACATACTAAAAACAGATAGGGCATTAATAAGAGGTTAAAGACCCCGGGTAGGGTATTTGTAGGACCACCTTTTAAGTTTGCCATAACTTTAATCAACAAATGTGTATATTACATGAATATCAGACTCGTACTGCAGATTGATATTAACACCACAAACGTCACAGACCGGTCAAACAGGGTTCATGCCTTGGGAATCATGCATACGGCATGTTTTTCATTGTGTAAAATGCAATTCCGTCGTCTGCTGAATTAATGTCGCTGGCGACATTAATTATTAAATCATTCTGTTTACCCATAATGGCGCTGATTTGGTCTTAATCATTTCAGGTCAGGGCTAGTGTATATAAAAGCTTTACAACCATGCAAAAATATCAATTTTGAAAAAATCTTGAGGGCGCACTATTTTTCAAATGTGCCAGTGTCTCTTTAAAATGATCAGTTTTCCTTAGAAACATTCTTGGTAGGTGTTCTACAACCGATCAAGTGCAAATTGAAAATTTACATCAAAAAAATTTCCTCTTGTCACTTTAAATTCTTGGTTACCTTTTCTGTTCTAACACCCAAGTGGGAAACAAAAGAAGAGTGTGCCATTGTGGGTCATAGGTAATGACCAATGCATTTCTTGCACATTCCTACTGAAGTCTGAATTGTTCAAGTCTGAAGACATAATTAGCTACTTAACTAATTAATAACAAAGACGGCATTACATTTGATTTTGATGAATAGGTGATCCGGATGACCTTCTTTGAGGTGGCCAGTGTAGACCAAGGCCTCTGGACTGTTCCCGGTTATTTCTTTAGAATGGGCACGAACACGCTTATTTTCACTGATTACAAAAAATACAAATGAACGAGCAGGCAGACGCTGTTTTCGCACTTACCGAGGTCAAAGTTCCATACTAATTAAAATATTACAACTGTGCAGTATAACTGTGTTAAATACGTCACACTCGTCATAGCAACTACGAACATGCTATAGCCATGCTTTTTGGAAGCCATTTTGAAAATCTGCAAAAAACACCGTGTCTGATCACTGCGACGGTAAACTTTCTGAACAAACCACATGCCTGACGATGTTCTTGGATATATAAGGATCATTTTATATTCGAGGGGCGCCTTGCGAAATCAACGAGAAAGTGCATTTTTCCGTGCCGTAAGTTTTAGTTGTAATGGGCTTGGGCGGTAAACATCTAAGCGTCCACCAGTGAGCTCTCCGATTAAAAATGGACGTCCGACCTCTAGCCTTTAATACTCCAACTCTGTGGTGTAGACATGCTGGCGAAATGCTGTGGAAGTGCATGACATCATGAACGTACTGTATAATGGACCAATCGTGCATCAATACTTTATTTTTAATTCTTATTTAAATTGAATTTCTACTTGTTTATTGACCTTCTTCAAATTAGGCTGTTGTAGAATTTTTGCTCAATCTTTCACAAATTTGTTTTTCATTTATTATTTTCTGAAAAACAAAAGCATTTTATTGAATTTTTTTATTTTATTTTGGTTTCGGGTCTTTTATTGAGCATTTGTGTAGGCCTTAAATTAATATCCAAACACTTTTCAAAATCTTTATTTTTTTTGGTTTGGGGGCGTTTTATTTTTATTTTACATTTGAAAGAGTTATTCTAATTATCCATAAGTTGTTTGACATATTGATTGATGCGTACATTTTGCAAGCACAAACAAATCGGTATATCTGACTTATGGTATCGGGACTTTGCACATATACAAATCGGTAACATCAATGCACGGTATCAGGTCTTTGCTCATAATTGAATAATCCTTGGGACAATCTCTTCAGACTGGTGTCAATTCGGACTTTGGTATGGTCACCATTTGTTGTTTGGGTTCTTCCTTTATTTGGTGATGGTATGTATTGAGAGTGAGGTCAAAGGTCATTTGAGATCATGAGAAATTGCAGGTAATTGCTGATCTTATTTGTTTAAATTTCGTGTTCACTTATGCGCTCACTACAAAGGCTTAGCAATAAAAGCTAAAAAAAATAACCTACTCCTCAGTACCTGATACAGACTATTTGAATGCACATAAATGGAAAAGAAAGACCTCCACATATTTGCCTAGAGATAAATTGCAGCATTGAAGTTATTTGTGGTCTAAGTTGGGTAGATTATCTTTGACTTTAGCAAAAGTTATAGTTGCGATTATGTCACATGTGGTATAACATACCCCTAGCAGCTACTTTAATTTGGAATTACATTCCTGCTTTATTCTGTTCAATTGAGCTGTTACTTGAAATTGGGGGAAGTTCCAGGCTAAGATGAATGTGTGAAATATGGAGTCAGAAATATGTATAATCCAGTTAACTTTACCAATTAACAGCAATGTTTTTTTTTACTTTTTATCAAAAAAAACAAACTCAAAATGAAATAGCATATCACAGCTGTTTGACCCCATGCAAAAACTGGTATTTTATTTTTAGGGGCATTTAAGCAATGGCAACACAATTTTGACATACAAAAAGCTATTACCTCTGTAACATTCAGAAAAATCCATTGCAGAATCTTGCCATATAGGCCTACAAAGGTCATGATTTGTACGTTATAGCCCCTCCTCTAGATGCCGATCTCTCATAGAAAGACATGTAAAACTAGATTTTACTGAATAATCATATTTGCCCACAATGAATGAAATTTATCAATTTGCACAGGATGTAGTTAGTAGAATAAATAATCCCAAATAGTTGTCAAAAGTGTATCACATTTTATTCTCAGTTTTAAACATCCAATGAGAAGTCAAGCAGCTGTGATATGTACATCAAAGTACAATGGACCAAATACATACTTCACTGTGAAATCATAGCAAATAACAAGGTCAAACACATAGGTCAAAAATAACACACACAAAAACCTTTAAAATGAAAAAGTGGATATTGAGGATCACACTCAAATGTACTTTTCTGAAATTTTTGTAGTGCATTGTGTTTATGTTTATAGTAGACAATTTTTTACTTTAGAGCCTGTAATATCATGCATGTATGGACCAAATGCTAAGAAATTGAACAATTCCCTCCCCTTCAATATGTGATGCGATCTGGAAAAACCCGCCACATGGTGCAAAATTTATATTTTGAGTTTTGACTATCATTGCAAAGTTTGAAATATAAAGTTTCCATAACTTTTTACTTCTTTCTTCTCTGATACACATATCAAAAGTTATGCCTTATACAATCTGACAAAAATAAAGTACAACATAACAGATTTTAATGTATTTTCTATATTTTTTCAAAACTGTCCTGTGCGACATGCGACGGGTTTTCCCAGATCACATCACATATAAACTTTCCAGGTGGTTTCAGTTTTAGGAATGTGCAAAATACTAGTTTATCAATAAACTGAGTGTCCTTAAATGTTGGCTGATCCTTTATAGGCATTTCCATTTGGTGGCTCATACATTAAAATCTTCTGTACAACTTGAGTAATACATATAGGAGAGTAGGTAATTATTTGTTTTATTTTGCTTTTTCTGCACATCAAAGACATTCCCAATTATTAAAACATGTGAAGTACTTGTATTAGACACGATTATACAATGCAACTGTTCCGCATGTACCTACCATACTTGTCCTATGTGTTCATTTATGAATATCCTGTGTTAGTTTTCAATTATCCTGTATTCATTTTCATTTATCCTCTATTCATTTACAATTATCCTGTGTTGATTTATAATATAGTGAAATCTGTTTATGTGGTGCTGATCAAATTGTTAAAAGACAACTCAATGCACAAATACTTTGTGATAATAAATACAGTAGTATCTTAAAATGATAAACTTGTGTGAAACAAAAGTGTACAAAACAAGAGACTTATGAAGACATAAGTTGATGCACATTCAAAGGCTGGTATTCTTAAAGGGAGTCTAACTTTAGACCTGGGGTTAAACCAGGATTAGTTCTACATTGGTGGACTTTTTTCCTTTCAACATATTCTAAAAAATATGCTGTTACGGGAGAGGAAAATCCTTATGGATGAGCCGGAACGCCCATCATGAGGAATTTTCTCACCCGTTACATATAACTTTCACAGTATTTTTAAAGGGAAAAAGTCCACTCATGTAGGACTAACCATGGTTTAAACCCAGGTCTAAAGTTAGACTCCCTTTCAGAATACCAGCCAAAGTGGTTTAGGCATGCAGATGTCTAATTCACTGCACATGCATTCGATCAGGGTATAAGCATGTTCAGGAATAGTCTGGATTTAGGAAACATGAACAAGTGTTATCAATTGGATATCAGAACTCTGACTAAAACCTTCCAAGAAATGGATAACTTTTCAGGATTTGGATAGATGTAACCACATTGTACTGGTTACGGGCATGTTATATCTGCAGTGTTTTGGCTGTATACACATACACATTCCTACATAACTAGTTTATACCTCAGTAAGGTTTCTAAACCCAGTTGACAGTTGACAGTGCACCAGTGTAGAATGAACTGTGATGCACCCAAGCAGAAATGGCCCTTTGGATAAGGTGTCTATTTATAAGCAAGAGGACATGATTCAATTGCTACAAACCACTGGTTGACTGTTACTTGGGTTTGAGCCTACCCCTAATGATATGTATATTCAGGTTTACTTAATGTACCAATTGTAGAGGAAATTGAACATGATGTAGATATTGTGTAATTTCTTGTCAAAAACAAGGGGATTGATAGAGTTTTGCAACTTGATTAAATTTTACACTGAGGACTGTACATTACATGTGTGACATTATCTGGTCCACTCATTCTGGATGAGTGAAAATTGATTAACGTGGTTGGTTGATTAAGCTTGCATGATTCAATTTTCAATCATGATCATGATTGTTGGCAATGACCAAATGGCTAATCCCTGGGTAATCATTCCCGGTAGGATTTGTGCAGTCACAGGCACCAGCCCTGACTGCTAATTAAGGCTTCATTGATAATGCAGAAGATAAGCAGACTGTTAGATTAAACTAGGAATGTTACATCTTGCATATCAATAGGATCAAGCCAATCATGGCACACATCTGCCCTGCTGTAAGGCACAGCAATTCCAAGTTGAAATCTGGTGCCGACTACAGCTAGAATTACTGTGTAGCCTTCAAGCCAATCAAGCCAATCACAGTATGCATGATGTAAAACAATCCAAGTGAACTGTAGCTATAAGTACCCGGGGGGGGGGGGGGGGAGGTCTCAAGTTTAGTTTCGGTAGGATGTGCCTCTGCAAGCCTGGAAGTAGGACCATATCTAAACAAATTTTTTGCCAAAAAGTACCCATAGCTATACCAGCAATGCAAATTTTGGGCCAGATTTAACTCAAATTTGGAACATTTTGGCTTCAGATCGAGGAAAATTTGGCTTCCAATTGAGAAAATTTTGAAAAAAAACCTGACCCATTGCTATACTAAAATTGGCATGAAACAAGGGGTCATTGATATACCAGAATGCTGAAAATGAGACCGATGTTTGCAGCATATCTCCATATGGCCATTTGTGTGAAGTACCCTCCATTTCAAGAGCTACTGACCAAGACTTTGCATAATAGTGTGTTAGATGGGAATTTCTGACAAATGGCAGCTATTACACTTACGACCTTGTTGCGTTCACATGATGATCTGCTATCTCAGAGTCATTATTCTTAATGGTAGTCTGAGTGGATGAGATTGTGTCACATTTTGAAATATTTTCAAAGCAATATGGTGATCAAGGTGCTGATGTTTAAGGTGTAGAAGAAACTTCAAAGGACCAACTCAAATGTAGAGGGTATCGGTCAAATTAGGTAGCAGGTAGTATTGGATTAACTCCAAATTGTGTTTGTTGATATATACATATAGGTCAAATATTTAGTTCTGTTTTGTAAATGTTTGATATAAAATGGTTTCAATTCACTGGTCCTTAAATTTCCGTCTTTAAAGAGGCGGGGTTAATTGTTATTAAATGGTTAAAATGATGTGATGATTATTTAAGTAGCATAAAATATTGAACAAGTTTTTACTTTTACCCACAAGTGTTGGTGCACACAACATAATCTTGTTTTTATTGATAAGAAATATGTTGCTTAATTAATAAATGTGCCATTTTGATGCTTTCTGTTGCGAAAGTGAAGAACACCTTGAGCTTAATTACACTAAATTTAGTTTGCATGCTTCTATTGATCCAGGTCATGTATTTTACTAGTTAAATAAGGGTTGTTGGTTCAAAACTACAATCTTGGAAAAGTCTTTGGAACACTAGATGCAATATATAGAAAATATCCTCATGTTTGCAAATGAGATCGCAAATGGACAAGTCATTGTTCATTAGAAGGCAGAGGATTTCTCCTTTATCTTAATCTTAGCCACTTCCCATCAATCAATGTTGGAGACCTGTCAAGGCTGCTGACCACATGACTCGGATCAGTGTTGATTTGGGGGAAAGGGGGTCAATTATTTCCCTAAATCCGACAAAGTGTCCCAATGCTTTTTTTCCACGATTGTAGCGAGATGCATACATGGTTTCTTCATTATTCATATGTGCCACAAACTATGGGGAAGGTAAAAGCATGTTCCTTTTTAATATTCCACCTAGAGACCAAAAAAAAAAAAAATAAAAAAAAACCACTGGTAACATAACCAATTTCTTTTAATTACTGTCTGTTCAATTAACTTAGATGTCCAGTTTTATTAATTATTTCCAAAAATAGATGTTTTCAAAATAAATCGCGAAAAGAAAGTTGTTGGGTATATTTGGACCTAAGACATTTTTTACACGACAAAAGGAATGGGACATTTTAAACCTTCAGATCTATTGAAATTTGGGTATTTCACCCTCGTTTTGAAAATGAGCGAATAAAGGTTTGGTACCATTAGCAATTACGTTTTGTGGAAGGTTCCATTGACTGCACTTAGTAGGTAGTAAAAGTTGTTGTCGGAGAAGATGATTCACGATCAATAGGCCTATTGTCCGCCACCTTTGACTGGTATGAAATGAATAATGCCAACTTTGTTCAACAGGATCAAATCCGAACCGTATTTATTTGCAGTGAATTTACAAACGAGGTATCCAAAGTTCCAAATGGCATTAACTTGAATAGACGGCATTACAGGAGAGCTGTGTGATGTGCTTATTTTGTTCGTAAACACATTGAAGACAAACAGGCAGGACTCTATTATATATAAGTATTTCAACGATTCATTTATATGCCCATGCATTAATGCACGCGCAAACACCTGAAATCAAAGCAAGGTCCACAAATTAATATTTGTTCGTAACATACTTTGAAGCGCCCCTAGTTCGTGAATGGGTCTGCCATAAAAGTTTCAGAGTCAAAAGTCAATATTCACCTGGACCCAGTTTGTTGTCGTTTGCCAATAAAGATAAGTGTAAATTGAATAAAAATACAAAGAAGAAATATGTTTTCAACTTGGAACCCAATGCTCTTGTTGGGTCCAATGATGAATAACAAATTTTCTTTAGTGATATATTTTGAAGACGTATATTTTTGGAAATAATTAATAAAAACCGGACATCTAAGTTAATTGAACAGACAGTAGTAGATTTAGCTTTGTCAGATTTTTTGGTCCAGCTGGATTTTCTTGCTAAAATGTATTTTATTGGCTAACTTTGTTAATTTTGTGGTGCTGATTTAAAAAATATAAGTACCATTTTTTACAATCACATCTTCAGGCATCTTTAAAAATGTTTAACTCCTTAAACAACTCACATGGAACTAAACTTATTTAAACACAGTTCCAAATATGATATATTAAGCAAAAGAAATTATTTTTTTCACATTTCTGTTCAAATGTACAGATCTGACACTTGCATAAATACTAAATACTCTGCAAAGCAATTTTTTTCACATTTCTGTGTAAACATTTGTGAAGCTCTTACGATATTATTAAAGCTGTTTAATTTGCTGGAGGGTTGGTTTCTATCATGAGATGCATAAAACATTTGTAAAGATGGCATTCTCTGTGGAAAAGAAGTTGGTATCTAAAAAAATATGTGCAAAATGTTAAATCTTTGAACTCTGCAAATGACTACAGTTACTCTGAGGTAAATTTTTTTTCCACCAAATATCTCAAAGTTATGCATTTTTTACCATATTCAGAATCAGCATAAAATGCATTCCGTTGAGTACAAACAAGCCTAGTCTTACATCTGTTGTTTTTGAGATGGCTCAAAATCCACTTATGTACATGTTGTAACCTAAACAGAATCTGTCGGGGTTGAAAGGGTTATAACGATAACAACCAGGCGAAGAAGTGCTTCAGACTATAAAACACCTGAGTAACTAGAATTTTTATGTGCAAATTTGAGATCTTTACAAAAGAGATACTTCAGAATGGAATGAAACCATTGTCCCATATGTAAGCATATCTTGGATGGGTTACCTGTATGGTGTATGATTCATGGATATATAAATAAGACTTGTATTTATAAAAATCATTTATTTTGCTGATGACAAAAGAAAAGTTAGCAAAAATTATTTTAGCATTTTCAGATGGATATTTTTAGACTGGCGCCATCTTTGTTGTATTTATTGATATGACCCATAAAGTAATAAGAACAAACATGGCTATACAGATCTCAAAGTATGATTTAAAAATCAGTTATTCGTGTAAATATGTGGATCATATAAATTCCCCCATCAGTGGAGCACAAAGCATAATATAACAGATGTGCTTCTGTAATAAGTTGTTAGTATAAGATGGAATATGAGAACGTTATTATTAACATTGTTGTCAAAGACCTTATACTATAGACAGCAATTTAATATTTTTGGTATGTGTACTGCAAGGTAAGAAAATTCAGAATTTGTGTTTGAAGTTGGCATATTGCATAAGGTCTCTACCCTCACAAGGCAAATATACAGTGGTAACTAAGGTTTACCCGCAGTCGTACAGTATTTGCTTTATATGGTAAATATACTATTGCAGTTGCAGTTGCAGTTCTCTCGCAAAGAGAGAGATTTTATTACGATATATATATAGGCCACCGGCCCTTCAATACAATAGTACAAAAATCAATTGTGTCTGTCGACATTACGTTTACTACATGCATGGTATAGATATTTGCAGAGATTAATTTGAGTATCACGCCTAGTTGATTTAACTAGCTTATAATATTTTGCTAGATTTGGATGATTTACAAAATATGGTGGAATATAGCGATTTCGCTCATCTACAAAATAAGGACATATTAAGACGAAGTGGAATTCGTCCTCTATATTATTATAATTACTATTATGGTATGGTAAAAAGAAATTCACATGTCACTTTCCAAAGCTGGTTCAAAACTTCTGACTGGGTTTCCTTTGGTTGGTTTTTAATGACGTTTTTGTGTTTTATTCAATAGTTTACTTTCTGGCTAAGAAAGCTGTAACAAAGCAAACTGTACTTTGAAAAGCTATACCTAGCACCTGCTTTAACCCACTTTTGGCCTTCAGTGACATTTGAGCATTTAAAAACATATTTATGTTCACAAAGTGAAATGAGTTTTATAATATTTAATATCATTGGGTATAGAAGCATTCTTTATTATAGAAATGGTAAATAGTTGTTTGGGATTTCTAAAGCAGTAAAGCATACCAAAGATAACACCAAACACACACCATTACTATGTGCACTGTCTTTAAAATGGAAATAGTACTAATACAGTATGTGGTAGAAAGCCAACTTTTCAAAGCTACTAGTGTTTCCAGAAGCTTTGATTTTTCCTACCCACAAAATGGATCTGTGCACTCTTTGTGCAAGCTCCTTTAGAAGTTCTCATACATGTTTCAGCAAGGTGTGGAGTTTGCTTTTATCTGTTTGAGCATAGTGTATTTACCATTATAAAACCTACACCACAACAACTAGAGTTCAACTTCAACAAAGGAAATCATAATTTTGACCTTTACAAATAAAGTCATTGGAAAATGAATGGCACCACATTTCATCATATAGCTAATGGTAAGGTAAAATTCATGTTATTTTGGGTAGATATTGCACTTAGTTATAGTTACTTAGTTATTGCACCAAGTAATAGTTCTGTTGTTAGTTTAGTTGCTGGAGGATAAGTTTCGTAGAAGTTTTTACTTCATTTTCTGTATTCCTAGGATACATCAGATTCATACACGTACAAGCCTGTAGGCTCTTCCACAGTTGGGATGTGATACTATATTATTTTTTAAGCTGCAGTCCTGTGTAAGAGACCAATCAGAAGTCATTAAACTGATTCTTGTAATATGAAACCTTTCTTTTTTGTGTCAATGTTGATTTGGATGTAAATAACTTTCTCGGGTTTGTTATCATTTCCTTGATCATCGCGTGCATCGGATTGAGGTTTCGCTTCGTCATAGATTCTGCTAGAATCATGCATAAGGTCCGCCCAATTCTATAATATAAAAATATAATTACGGCCGCTGAAACTCTGAAATAAAGACTGAAATACATTAGTGCTCTTTACTGGTATCCACATTCACACAGTCTTTCTGTGGCTCAGTGGGATTTCTCACGTCCAAAGCGAGAGGCTCCGGGTTCGAGACCGTGTATTTTTCGTCTTTATTTAGTTCTGTGCTCGCCAGTTTCTCCGAGCTTCTATATAATAAATAAGAATAACTATATATACTTTATATGTTAACTTGCACGCATAAGGATGAACATTGTGAATGTAGTTTAAGAATAATTATTTGTTTTGTCTTATATGCACCAAGAGGAAGAATAGGATTTGACTGGTATGATATATAATATGATCATGATATATGTGTGAACTGTCTTTTGAAAGCAAGAGATGGTTTCATAAGCTCACTGTAACCTAAATTGGGCTTTGAAATCCTAGGATAGAGGCAGGGCTAAAGATGACATTAAAATATTTCATTGCCATCCAGTTTGAAGAATGTGTTGGCCTGTTGTTAAAATTGTATCACATTCCTTGATTTTGTGTGTGTAGAGGCAACCCAAATCCTCAAATCAGGCCGGTTTGTTGAGCTAAAGAAGTAAAAAATTAATACAACCAAATCTTGGTCTGCGATTTATTTTTAAATTTATTTGATTTATTTTGAATGTAAAGCTAAATAAACCTGTGGAAGGGGCAACAGGAGCCCATAGAGTAAGGGATTTGTTTGTAGCACAATGAGATCCTTGGATATTTAAGATATTTTTAATATACAGGCCACCGAGAGAAATTGCGGACACGGGGAGGGGGGTCTTGAGACATACAGCCTCAAGACCAGGTTATTCAATTTTGTGTTTTGTATGGCCCCCCTAGGACCCTGGACCTTAGGTAAAGACTCCTTTTTCAATCACTTATAATTGTACTATATATTTTTATGCAAACGTTGTTTAGCTTTAAACTGCCTCATATTAAGGGTAAAAGGCAAAAAGACCCCAACAGCAATAGCTGCCAGGTGTTAGATTTGGCAGTATTACATTTAATAATACACAACGTCCAATGGCAGCTATTGCAGATGGGGCCTTATTACGTAAACCCTTGATATATAGCAGTAGTTTGAGAAATCAACTTTGAAGGAGAAAGGAGTTGGAAGTTATCAAATTAAGCTGGGCTAGGGCTTTTGTACATTATGAATACCGACATGTCAATAAAACATTACAACTTTGTTTTGTTTGTGGTTAGAGTTAATGCGCAATTCAACATAGGACTGGAGCAGGGTATATAGGAAATAACAGGCTCTCAATTTCATTTTCACTTGAAAATTGTACTCTATGGGGGGGGGGGATTAGACCCCCAATGATATCAAATTATGGATGTTTTCTGTTGTTAGAATCACATCAGATTTTAAAATGGAGAATTGTAGATAAGAAATTGTAGTAAATGTATTAATTTTTAAGTTTCGATATTAAATGCTGACTTTGTTAACTTGCTGTTGTATTTTGATTTCCATGCTCAGTGCTTAAAGGTGCGATGAGAGATTTTGAGACATCCAATATTGTGTCATAATAGTAATTTCATATAGATTAGACACTCAATAGATTTCTTACTTTGTGTTGGCTACAGAATGCCTTAAAAAGAGAAAAAGGTGATTTTGATTTGCTTGTATTTCAATGTAAAACATAGGCTGAATTTTGTATTTGCTCCTATACAAAGTTAGAAATTTGAACAATTTTTGTACCAAAGAAACATTTCTCAGCTAATCTGTAAGATGGGGATATTTTGATGAAAGCTGACATCAGGCCAAAAATAAGTATTTTTGATTTTTTAAGGGACATCCAATATGTGAAATCTTGGTGACACTTTGAAATAATAGTTTGATAAACCATGCTATTTAATTGATCGTGTTGCCGATTGTATCATAAAATATTGCCGTCTGGCATACTTGGTGGAACGATAAACATGCGGCTAAAGAGATGCTTGAGACACATCAGACTATTTTTAATCAACATAGGGTTGGTATTCTGAAAGGGAGGACTCACTTTAGACCTGGGTTTACACCAGGGTTAGTCCTACAAGAGGGACCTTTTTTTCTTTCAAAATGACTGTGAAAGTTAAATGCAACGGGTGAAAAAATTCCTCATGGATGGGATGTTCCAGAGGAATTTTCTCACCCGGTTTACAGCACACTTTTAGAGTTGTTGTTTAAGAAAAAACAGTCCCCTCTTGTAGGGACTAACCCTGGTTAAACACAGGACTAAAGGTGTCTCCCTGTCAGCTACTAACCCAAGTGATAATTTTCACCCATTGCAACATTTGATATTTGTTGTCGTAAATAATGCATGCATAGATGTGTTATTACTAAAAGAGCTGTAATTAGAGATTTTTTCAGAAATATTTTGTTTCAGTCTCAAGTGTATGTAACCAAATCAAAGGATAGGCCTATTGCAGCAGGCTGGTACCATGAGGCATGACATGCGGGGGTGGGGGTATACAATGACATGCAAATGAGCCAGCAATGCACACTCACAGTTTGATGGGAGACACTCTTACATACAGAGTTGTTCAAGTATGTTGAATTGACCTGTGATCATTCATTAGGTCCTTAGTAATAGTATTGAATAGACAGCGGTCCCAAATAGGTTATGTGGTCAAAGACCCCTGAATGGACCGGACCTCCTTACTGTTACCCCACATAAGACCCCTTGTCTCAAAGTATAGGCATATCAAGTATGAACTTGATCCATCACTGCACAGAAAAGCTAGACAATGTTTTATCCAAAAGTGTCTACCAAATGTTTGACACACACACGCACACACAGACTGACTGATAGCCTTACACACACACGAATCATGCTGCCATAAGGTCTTTCCTATCAGATGACCTGAAAATGGGTAGAATTTGTAATTATAGTCATCAGTGCCCTTATAGTTTTGGCCTGCCAAATGTGCGTGTTAGAACATTGTGTGAAACAGTTTACCCCAAACAGTGAGTGGCTTTCCCAATATTATTCTTGGTTATGTGCTATCAACATAAAATTAACCTGGGATAATTATTTAGTTGGTACATATGATACCGATTACAAATTCCATTCCAACATTGTTTCGGTTAGGGGTCCAAACATGAATTCAAATTCAAAAAAGGCCGAAAGTTAAAGAAATATTGACAAAAAGTCCACTTTTTGGCGGTGAAATGATCAAAAAGTCCAAAAGAGGACCATTTTAGGGGGTCAAGTCCACTTTTTTAAATCCTGCACCCCCCAAAATAAATCCTGCATACGGCCCTGGTTACTGGTGTTCCTAGTCGGCTTACTTTAAATATGAGGATTTTGGGTAGGTATGTCCCTTGCCATGTGAATAGATTGCAGTGGCTAATTTAAAAGGACAATGTATTTTACACTTTATCATTTTCTGAGTTTCAAGCACAAAATATGTTCCTGTTATTTTTCTTATGCTCATAACATTCATAAGCATGGTATAACTCAAATGTTAAATCGATGTACGAGTTTGCAGAGCCTTAGCTTTAAGTTGTATATTGATGAGTTGGAAAACTTATCATGGTGTTATCCCATGGTAAATCATTGCTAACATGATGTACAGGGACTTGTGGGAAATTGTATAGAAACACTGATTCACTATTTTAAGAGTGTATAATATAGTACGAGTTTGCTTATCATGCAGACTTGTATATTTTGGTAAAGACGGTAGCTTTAAGCAGTTATTGCCTTGTTAGGGAATAATGGAATGAGGGTATGTCCATATAGAGTAATGGAGTAAAGGGGTGGACCTTTGTATACAGGAATAGAGTGCTCATCTCTCTCTTTCAAAGCGATTGGAGCAGACTCCACCATGTTGCTGAAGGGGGATTGCTACACCTCTACAGCGAGTCTGCAGAGAGGAGTAATTGAGGTAAACCACTTTACTCAATGTCACAACACATTGACCATAGTGGGGCTCGAACTTGCGACCTTTTCCATATCAGTCGGGTGCTTTTTGCACTGGACCACGTGGAGTCTATGGTAGATTTCAAATTAAGTGAGAGTTCTTGCATATTTCCATGGGGTGGATATTGATGTCAGGGTTTATTTACTAGCTATATTAATGTACATTGGTATGATTACTATAAACGTTTTTACCTGTGGCCATTAAAATAAATCCTCTTACCTCTTACGGTGAATGGACAGGCCTAAAACTTTTAATGAGGTCTCACTCATTTTGAAATCTACTATAGTATGCAAGTTTTCATATGGAACACTTACCAAACTTGCCTGTTGCTAAGACTAAATCTTATAATAAGTATGAGGTTTGAGAACAAATCCAGCCTTGAGTTTCAGCCTTGAGCACATTTTAAAAAAGTTAGTTCTTAATTTGACAGCCAAATGGTGAAGCAAAGTTACTCTGGACCTGTGAAAATCTTCATGAAAGACAGCGGTGAAAACAATCCCAGTAAAATGGAAAAGAAAGGAGGGGTCTAAAGCATTTGCCAGTTAAATACCTTGAATTATATTTCATTAATGAAAAAAAATGGTTTCCTTGGGTGTGGAATAGTGTTAGCAGCAGTCAGTTACAATTTTATCACAGCGGTGAAAAATCCAAGATGTCTTTCACAGGACATCAGTTGTAGTGAGGGCTAAGTACCATTATAGCGAGTGTTCTCCAGAGAAAATCGGTTTTGCTTCTACATATAGGCATTCAAAACAAGTGTATACATAAAGGTCTGCAAGTTGGTATTGTTGAAAGTAAATGAAACTTTGTTGACCACATATATTTTGTTAGCACTTTTATGCTCAAGGGAAGATATAGAAAATATAATAGTCATTGTATAGAAATATGTGGATACTCTATTGTATGAAATGTATGACCAAATGGTGAAATGCAAGTATAAAAGTAATAAAAATTAACATTGAAATATTTGGGATATTTACCAATATACAAATGTTTTGTAGCCTTTTATCTCATTGAGCAGAGATTGCTAGTTTTGTCCGGCTGCATCAGTTACATTTCTACTTCAGTTGTTATTATTTGGGGAGCCATTAAGCCAAAAGGGCTCAAAGTAAGGTCGAACCCTACAGGAGATACACTTGAGAACTGGTTTAGGTCAATTCAAGGGTGCAGAGTTCAAATATGCTGCATGTAAAATTGCCAAGTTGGGGGGGATGGTTACAGTCTAGGATTTCCTTGTTTGTTACTTTATCACAGGGGAGGGCGGCCAAGAAATCCCAATTTCAGACGTCGCCATTGGTTTAACACGTAAAAGCGAAATCTTGATGAAAAATTCTGAATTTTTTATATGTTGCCAAGGAATATTTTCTTATTCCAAAACCGTTGGAGTTGAAGAATCAACTTAACAATTTTTTTGGTATGGATAACGAACGAGGACGAGGTCGTACGTGGGTCATGGGAACACCCATGACCGACCAACATCAAAGCACCCAAATTAGTTTGTGGTTTGCACTCAGTATTGTTGTAATTTCTTTTGACATTTTTGGTGAGTTGCTATAATGAATGAGGCTTGGCCGCCACCGCCTGCTTTATCACAGCTGTTTGACCCCATGCAAATTGTCTCTTTTATTTTTAGAGCAATTTTAAACAATGGCAACACAATTTTGATGACTGATATAAGTAGGGACATGCAAGAGCTATTACCTCCATAAAATCAGAAAAATGCATTGTGGAATCTTGCCATATAGGCCTACAAAGGTCATAATATGTATGTTATAGCGCCCTCTATATGCCTATTTCCCATAGAAAGACGTGTAAAACTAGATTTTTATGAAAAATCATATTTGCCCGCAATGATATTTCATCAAAATCACGCAGAATGTAGTTAGTGGCATAAATACTCCAAATCAGTTGTCAAAAGTGTGTCGCCATTGATATTTTTTGTTTTATTCTCGTTTTGTCATAATAAATGAGACTTTCAAACAGCTGTGTAATTGGGAAGTGTATTGTGTAGCATGCTTCTTTCTATCATTCTTTGGGTTGTAATTTCTGTTCCAGGTATTTTGTGACCATGTTTCAGCCCCATATGTCAACGTAGATAGAGCACGAACACACTGATTGTATACTCACCTCAATGTCAATGGCAGTTTTTTTGTCACACAGGATGTCCTTGCATCTCCCAAATCAGCTCCAGCCAGCCTTGATTCTGATCATAACTTCATCTTTATTGCTGTCCTCCATCTTTACTCTTTGATTTTGATATTTAGCGCTTTCCACTCTTTCAATCTGTTCATTTTAAATTTTAATGGACTCAAAAGTTTCAAAATTTGTCGTGTACTTTACTTTGTGCATCTTTAGCCCAATCTTTTTGCTTCCAGTGTTCAAACTGTTCAGCTGTGATTCCATTTCTTTGACTGACATTGATGACAATTTGTCAGCCATTCACCGTTAATATTGATGCCTCCCTTTCCATTGTAACTGCGAATTGTCCAGATGTGAATCTAGAGCAAAGACTCCATATGATGTCAAGATGTTGTGTAGTTAAAGCCGCAACAACGCTCCAGGACGGATGAGAGATGCAAGAGTGGACATACCAAAATTAAAAATCTGCACATACAACACCATAACGTTGAGAATAGAGGAATCTCTGGAATCATTACTAGACGAACTACAAAAGGCTCATCATAGGCAACGTTTATTTCAAAAAGAAGAGAATCCGGTATTGGACATAGGAAAGCCCAGGTGGTAACACCAAGAACCAGATTGATTTTGTACTTTGCAGTCAGAGAGGAATATTACAAGATTGTGCTGTGATGATGAATGTAGACATCAGCAGTGACCACAGGATGGTAAAGGCCAAGATGTTACTGAACAGGAAACTTGCAAGGCTAAAGATAATAAAAAAAAACAAAAGAAAAGGTTCATCATTCTAAGATTGAGAGAGAGAGGAGGCAAGAAATCCAACTAGAGTTGAAAAATCGATTTGCAGACTTAGATGTGGATATTGATGAGCAATTGAGCTCATCAAATATTGTGAATGAGATAGCCAAAGAAATGGCACATACAATGAAAAGAAGAAAATATAGAAAGATAACCGACGATGATAAAACAAAAGAGATGGATAGAAGAAGGAAAAGTCGCAGAGATATAGAACATAAGACACCCTCAGAGAAGACAGAATACAAAGAAACCATGAGCAGTCTGGAAGAAGAGACGGCAAAGAAGTAGAAGAAAAAGGAAGGAACAATTCGAAACCATCCTGGAAAGAGGAAAAGGACCAAAAAGATCAATACACTGAACTGCAAGAAAACAAGAAGTTTACAAACTCTCACAACAGAAAGAGGAGAATTTTTTAATGTGTGTGCAGATGTTTATCAGGACCTATACAGCTCAAAGGACAATGTGGACCACAAGACTAATGTAGAGAACAAACCAGTCTCCCCAGTGTAACGATAGAGAAAGCGAAACTGTCAATGGAGGAAATGAAGAAAACAAGTTTAACAAGTGACATCTACAAGATAGGGGGTGGAGAAATCAACAAACAGCTGGATGGATTGTACAATCAAATACTCTTACAGAAGAAGTACCACAGACCTGGAAAGAAGCAAAGATAATACCCCTTCATGCACAAAAAAGGAGACAAAGCAGAAATAAATAAACTATCGGCCAATAAGTCTACTATTCCACACATACAAAATTATTACGAGAATAAAACAGATCTACTCCTGTACCGCATGGCAATTTGACACATGAATTTGACATTTTCTATATATAGCAGAGTAATATTAGTGCAATCGAGGGACAACCACGTCGTCTTGAACTGTTGCACAAAGATATCTTCAGGACTGAGAAGATTCCCATGGATTTATATACTGTGGATTAAAATGACTTCGCATGCTCTCATTTTGGAGTCTTCGCTTTGAGGATATATATTATCGTTGAACTGCAACGCTTCTCTTAAATATATATGTTGAAAGGGTATTTCTGACCTTGGGGTCCACGAGGCGTTGTTACACATGTAATGGACGAATCTACCAATTTGGTTGTAAATTTACGTTTGTTGCTTTTTTGTTGTTGTTGTTTTTTGTTCACGCGTTGCTGAAAGTTTATCCCACTTTGCACCTGCCTTTGCAGAGACTCACTGGTCGGGTATCTCTTTGTCCTAGACTTTTATCCTGCCAGTCGATTTTTGCTCTATTAGACCATGGAAGAAAGAGATAAGAAGGAACCACAACGACCCACTTGACGTTTGAACGATCTATCTGCCGCCCCATAATTGCAATTGTTATTCATATTCTCTCAAGTGGCCCTTCCGAGGCGTTTCATATAGAAGTCCCATGGATGCAAATGAGGTATTGCCATTCATTCCGTCAAGCGCTACTGCACAATGTCATACAGCGATGACGGAATCAATTGTAATACCTCATTTACATCAATGGGACATCTATATGAAACGTCTACCCAGATATTCTGGCTCGAGAAAATTCTCAGTTCGTGGTTGTTTCTTCATTGCGAAAGATTCCGGGTCATCGGGAATCAGCGAATCAGCATGCTGCAAAGTAAATACTAAATGGCCGCATCCGCATCCATGGAAACCGATCAACACGCCCGGGGGTGGGGTTGCTCGGGAACCCATGCTCGTTCCGAAAAAAAGAGGGACTAGCTGCAAATGCGGGACTACCCGCTAGTGGTATCAAATTCAAATTAATCAAGTTCTAGTCCCGCTGAGGGTACAAAGTTGTGATTGTGACTGCTTCAATGATACAAATAGGAAAAATTAACCTAAATATATCAGAAAAATAACCCTAAGTGTGTATTTTTTCTTGCAGTAGTAAAAGTGTCATTTTTCTTGTATGTTTGCTATTTTAAATATGTATCTTTTTTCATGTATTGAGAACAGGTCCTGCAAGGGGTATAATCTCACTGCAAATTACCTTCAATCTTCAATCAATTTTTATTTTTTCATCATATAATAGGCCTACAGCAAAAACAATATGATAAATAATTATGTAAATAATGCATTACAGTGAAAAATTAATTGTTACAATATTTATCAAAAATATTTTGCATAGAAGTAAAGATGTTTATAATACATTATTAGTGTAATTTCAAAAGAGAGTATTTAACTGGGATAATACTAGTGGAAAATATATTTAAAAAAGCACACTAAGGATATCATATTACTGCTGTACCGTTAGGTGTATATTTTCACTGAAAACTAGTATAATTTCACCAAAGCTGGTCCAATTAGGGGCCGGGTATATTTTAACTGAAAATTGGTCCCGTTAGAGGTCACTTTCAGAACCCCTGGAACGAGCATGGGTGCCCCACGAAAACCCCAGACGCCCCCCCGGGCCAATTTTCAAATTTAGTCAAACTCTCATCCTTTATTTTTCACACTGGGCAGTCTTGGGCAGTAAAGCTGGACGCATAACGATGTACATTAACTTCTTATATAACGAAAACAACAAATACACACCGCCGGAACATGTAATATGCAATACTACGTGAATAAAAAAAAATGTCCAAGGATTAAAGACGATCTTGACCTTAATGCAATCACTATATCATAGATTTGTTGTTGTTTTTATAAAACACATCTAATATACTTCCAAATGTTAAAAAAATGAAAGAAATCGATTAAAAAATAAGTCAAATATGACCAATTTTGTAAACACACCCCTTTTTTCGCCATTCCAATGGGATTTACACACATTAAACTTGTGTTTGTGAGAATGTATACAATATCAATATCATGATGCCTTTGTCAACATAATGACTTTTCTTGATTATTTCAACTACGGATTAATCAATGAATTTATTTATACCAATGTGCTAACCGATATGACGAACCCAAACACCAATTCACCTGTTGCAGAGCAAGAAAACAAGATCTTCCCATAGTTTAGGATATTGCAAAGAGGTTAGTTCCTTATTGGCATAGCTTGTATCTATACCTAGATTACAGTAGTAGTGTTGAAACCCTTTTCATTTACACATCAAGATTAATTGGGTGAGATTTTGTGTGAACATTAAATTCTTTTTGAAGATCATTAAGGAGATCATGGCTATTCATATTAATTAAACAAAATAGCATGGGTCATCATTACTTTCATAATGCTATGCCCCGTATATCGTACATTAACGTATTCTTGCTTAACTGTATAAATCCATTGGAATGGAGGAAAAAGAGGTTATCATATCTGGCTTATTTTTTAATCGTTTTCTTTCATTTTTCAACATTTGGAAGTATATTAGATTTGATTTATTAAAACAACAAATCTATGATTCAGTGATTTTATCAAGGTCAAGTTCATCTACAACCTTTGCACATTTTTTTGATTCACGTAGTATACTTTTACACTTTTACGTGTTCGGATATAGAGTTTTCAAAATATTCTACAGTATCATCGATTGCGGCAGATGGATTTGATCAAAGGGTGATTTCTGAATCCCTTCCTTTTGTGCGGGTGAATGGATAAACAGATTAAAATCGGATTGTGGAAGTCGCTGTGGTTCCGTCTTATCTCTTTCTTCCATGATTAGACTATGGGGCGTAGACCAAATAACAAGCTGCATAACAAATTCCGTAGGTCTCCTTAAAGGGATTAAGACAAAACCCGGTGTAAAATTATTTGAATTGAAATTATTACATAACATAACCGTCTGTTGCCCCAACTAAAACGGCACATTTTCTAAAAATGATAAAATTTCACAGTCAATTTCCTTTCATAATATCAGTGACCATGGATATTATATACTTCAGCAAAACCATTTACAATGGAAAGCGGACAAGCTTTAAACAAAAGTTTCAAGCGTACGAACAGCCCCAGGTATAGGTTGCGGTTAAGGGTATAGTCGGGTCTCTATCCGGCTCCCATGGCAGTGTATACGATTGCAACGGTTATGCTCATGTGTTCAATATATCAATAATTTAACTCTTACTATTTGTTCTCTACAACGGCAGAGTTTGTTAATTTTTGATAACTCCCCAGATCGGACCTGGGAAAGTAAGAAGTTGGTAGTGCGTTTAGGTTACCTGGTGCGAAATACGAGTGCGAGGCGCTACAAGCGGAACTGTATTTTTCACAAAAAGTTTAACGGCACGTGGCATTACAAAAGCTCGTAAAATTTGATGAATACCAATTAAAGGGGCATTCGAAATCCACAGCCTTGTCCCCCGACTTACAAACAAATAAATAAAAAAAATAACAAAATTGAGATTTTTGCTATCATATGAACCGTGGTCTAAGTTAGTATGTGTTCGTAATCTATCGGGCATAGGCCACCATCAGCTTTTCAATCTTCTTTAGAGGTCTAATCTGCCTTTCACCGTAATCCGGCTAATCTCTATTGAGAGCAGGTCGATTTGCCATTTCCAGGTCCTCCACCGAGAGTAAAACTTTCTTGAATCGATGATGGCTTTGACAACAAAGTCAACGGATTCAAGATCCTATGTTGCATCAACAACATCTTACTATTCTTGCTTCTTCATCAAGCCTATAAAATTAGAAACTCTCCCACGTACTCGCCCTTGGCAGGGTTATAAATAAGAATATTGGGCAAAAAGGTTTGAAGATTTAGGCAAGAAGGTTTTCCTATAGTTGAAAGAGTACTGAATCAGATTTTTTGTCCAACCCTCTGAGAAATGTGGAAACATTGTAAAATCCTGAGAAAATTAGCAGAGGGTTAATTTGAAATCAATTCAAATTGTGTTTAAATGTACACCAATGTATTCGTCTCATAATAACCCTAACGTCCCTTAACTGCATTTAAATGCACTTTTGAACAAAAATAACGGAGCGGATCCCTGCCTTCAGGGGGAAATTACTCCTAGATTAGCGTGCGGTGATCGTCAGATTTTCCTCTAGTAACGTTAGGGATATGGATTAAAAAAGTATAGTTTGTCTAGGTATTGAATCCACGTCGGGAGTAAGTAATAAGCCCGCAAGTATCTTTCATACATGTAAAAGCAAGTGTTTTATTGAAACTTATTGCGGGCCTTGCTTGCCTGATGTGGATTCTGCCCTTTCCCACAAATCTAAATTCCGTTATTTATCGATAGAATTGAGAAATTTATCAGAGGTGTAAATTTGAAATCAATTCAAATTGTGTTTAAATGTACACCAATGTATTCGTCTCATAATAACCCTAACGTCCCTTAACTGCATTTAAATGCACTTTGAAAAAAACAAATTACGGAACGGACCCCTGCCTTCGGTTAGGGGAAATAGCTCATAGATAGCGCTACCTCACCTTTCTTGATTGTGAGGATTTCCCGAAGGCGGTGTAATAATAAATGTCAAAGCGCGCTTTGAGCCTGTTTACGGGATTAAGCGCTATATAAAAATTGATTATTATTTTATTAATTATTATTAGAAATGATGAATCAGATCGGGTCATTGCATGTTGGGTAGGGTTGGCGCTCTGGAGATGCTGTTCTAGGGACCCTTGGGTATTGTGTTTGTGTGATATTTATTTACGGGAGTTCCTCATTCCCTTGAGAGATACAGTTTGCATTGCATCCACGTCAACTAGATATAAACCGCCCTAAGTGTCAATAAAGAACGTAGGGCTTTTAAATAGACACGGACATTGCAAAATCTTGCCCCCTTTTTTTCGAAACCTGGTTTCTGCATAGTAGAATGCCTTACCAATGTATTAATTATACCATAAGTGAATAACCGAAAACACCGTACCGTCTTTGGTAAAGAACGATTATTTAGAAAATATCCTAAATATACTCAAAATTTATTAATATAAAAATTGTTTATCAAGACGAACTAACTTTGAGAGAAACTTCAATTATAGTCGGAGCTATATATTCAATTTTGACCCCTGTAGGGCCAAACGTTGACCTTTGACGTTTTTGCTTGTACTTAAAATTTGCAGCGCAGCTGGTGAAACTATAAACCTTTTCCTGATCCCTTTGACCTGAAGAATACAACGTGTAACTTATAACAAGATACATACACTTGTCTATACTAATAAAACATTTTACCATCTGTAGGTGTTATCGGGGGTCAAAATCCACATGACTCCCAATCTGAAAATGAATTTTGGGACAATAAAATGCCCATGCGTAATGTCATTATTTCCTGAGAATATGCACAATGGTTTTTCAATTTGAAGTTAACAGCACCCATATCAGCTGGGATATATGCCCCACTTATCCTTATTTGGTAAGTCAAAATCAGTTAAAGGTAGAGAAATTAAAGCAAACAGCAAAATTAAATCAACGCTGTTTACATGTACTAAAGCCCGTGATATACTTCCAGTCGCAGCGAGCGATTTCTGCTTGTGAGCATGCATAACACTTGATATTGGGTCAAAATCCGGTATTGCGCACGGCAATCGCTCGCTGCGACTGGAAGTATATCGTGGGCTTAAAGGCAACTAATCAAAGTTAATGTAAACACGGCAGGAGAAAATTAATTTCTCCATGTATGTGTTTGTAAGTTTAATCTTCTATCTTACCATCAATTTAATGCAGCATTACGTTCGTTCTATTTCGTCTTGTTTAAATAATATCAACAACAGTGCGCTTCTGAATTAAAAAGCATGTAATGAAATTGCCAATACCCATTTATTGGAAATTTCCGTTATTTTGTTTTTTAAATTAGCCAGGCACGCTTTAAAGAGCAATATCAATGTCGCTAACTAGTGTAGCGTGATATGCACTATTGTGTGTCATAACAGAAGAGGCTACAACTTTCTTGAAAAAGATGGTTTCCTGATGATAGGTGATATAAACAAGTCCTGTTTCATCATGCTCATGAAACTGACAAATTGGTTGTGTTGAGGGAAGCTATTTGAAATTGAAGTTTAATTTGGAATTAAATTTTCGTTTCATTAAAAAGTTTCAAATTTGCGCACTTTGCGAACAATTCGTTATTACTTAAACATCTAAACGTTTGTTTTAGTTTGTAATCCATTAATCAGGTCAATTATAATAGGAAATTGCACTTCCTTTTTTCAGACATTTTTGTATCAGTACTCTAACATTTTCCAAGCAATTCGCCAACGAATTTAAAGTATACGGTTCAGAGGAACGATCGCCAAAAGATAACTCCTCGAACCTATCACTCACACCATCAAAACTGAGATTTGGTGTCATTAGAAAGCTTGTATTTTTCTCATTATCTGCAAGTAGCTGAACGCTTTCCCTTTATGATGCCACAAGCATAAATATGGGTTGTTTACAGTTATTGAAAATTATTTTTATAGTAAAGCTGCTGCACGTACAAACTTCTTCCAATACAATTTAATAACGAAGAGCCGCCGCTCATTACTTCCATTACTGAATGGTGATACATTTTTGTGATACAGCTTGGGGAGATTTTGGAAATTCTGCAATGTGCGTTCATGACGTTCGAAAGAGAGGAGACTCTTTTAGACTTCAGGTGGTCAATAATTTCAGCGCGATGATAATGGAAAAATCCGGTATGGTTTCGGCTATCGGAAGCTGAAAACAGAATTTAAATAAGACGTTCCGTTGTGAGTGTTGGTGTTGTTTTTATGTTAGTAAATTTGCGCCATGAGTCAATCCCTGAAATTGAGGGTTGAAAAACGTATTCATAAATAATCGTGATTACGCGCGATATAATGTGACTAGTGAGATGTACTCTCTGTGTCGGTATTACTTAGATCATTCTGAACCCACAGTGTTATCATTGCAAGGTGACATTTATTTTCATAAGGTGACAATGCAAATATGCATGCTATTTTCCGGCAGTGGAACCAAGGTGAACTGGGAAATTGCAATGGGAGTATTGATTGCTGTCATAATTATATGCGCGGAACCGTGTTTGTGGCCGCGGTCAAGCATGGTTTGCATGACACCGTACAATGTACACACACATTTACTGCCTTCGGTTGTGTGTATACTTAGGTCAGTCACCCGAATGTACCACACATGCGCGAATTGCCGTCGATGACAAGCGTCGGTGACATGTCACAAGAATCTTCTATACAGGCTTCAATAGAGAGGTTTGTTTGTGCTGTGGGCTATTGTAATATACAGAATTGCAACCCAACCTTAGAATGTTTATTGGATTCCAATAAAATTTGGAATTAAGTAATTGTGGACGACCTTTTCTTTGAAACAAATTTTTAAATTAATGTAGAAATTCGGTAAGACGCCTTTAACCGACAGACCCTGGCGAAATTCTGATGACAGCTAAATATAATTATTGTAAAGCCTAATGATCTGATATAATTGTGTAGGCCCATTTGGAAAACATTTGCGGACCAAATTTGGGCAAACTTCTTACCTCTAAAACACAATCTTAAACCAATATTCGCTGTAAAGGGAACCTCGGGTGGAGATAAAAATCAAAACTGCATAGAATTTGCTAAGTTATGTGCTGGTGGTGTATCCCGAGGACCCAAAAATATTTTGTTGAAGGCAATATTTCTCAAGGTAAATTGAGCCCTAGCTATGTAATGCAGGTAAAAGTTTAGTTCAGACCTATGACCCAGGAGTATTGCATCCAGCTACAATTCGAGCAACACTTCGATTAATGAGCCAAAAGGTGCCCAGATACAGGCTATCGATAATGTATTATCGACTTTATGAAATGCATTTATATGGGACTGTACAGAAAGCATTTTTACTCCGCGAGGTAGTGTGGGCGTGGGCGTCGCCATTGGTTTAACATGTACTCTCGAAATCTTGACAAATGTGTCATAATTATCCTATCGAGCAAATTTTCATTCTAAAACCGTTAGAGCTGATGAGTGAACTCCAAGGTAAAGGTTGCTTTTGCATTTCTTGTATCGATAACGGCAAAAGAAGAATTCATGCTTAAAATTTACACGAAGCGACGAAGGTTACTTCTGGATCATGGGACTGCTCACGTCCAATTACTTGCGAGTTTCTGTGCATTGTTGCCAGATTACATTAGGTTGGCCTTCGTCGTTTGTTTCCCTCACACGTCAGTTTTCCCCCAGTGATTTAGTCTATGGGAAATCAGTTGAATACCCGTCGTTGTAGTCGGGAACAAGATTAAAGATATTAGCGCCTGGCGTAATATGTGCATTAAATCGGCGCACACACGGACCCACACGATCGGTCCGCGTGAAGACGAGACAAGCTTATTGCCAGCCATTTAAGATGTAAAGAAACTGAGTGTCCCCCACAAGACTGTCCTGTAGCTACCATGTCTCCATTTACACGGAATAAACCATGACCCTATGACCTTGTAGATGAGGGTATTTGGCCGGGCTATTTGGTACAGTGCTGAACAAATGATGCGTACAGCACTCAATGGGGAACACAATAAATAGATGCATGAGCGGTGGGACACTCAGTCACACGGACACTGTATTCCATGACACTGGCTCATTTTACAATTATTTCCTTGCTGGGAAGGGAAATGATGATTAGTTGACGAATGGAAAAACCACGTGTGATTCGTGCTAAACCTTTATACTCGGCAACTTTCGTTAATTCTGTCCCCGAGGAAAACATCGTGCTTCTTGACGGACGATAGCGTACTCTAGTGTAATAAATTCAATTGTAATGTTCGGCATCATGGATATGAACCGACAAAGATATAAGAATGTAAAAGTTAAAACCTCGTCGTTAGGAGTGTGTCTATCTAGTGCTAAAGCTAGGAAGAGTTTGATTGAAACTATCAACAAATTTAACTGGGTCTGTACAGATACTGCTGAATTATAAAAAAAGGTAATGGGGTTACAGGAACATATACAATCAGTATTCCATATGGTATTTGGCATTTGCTGACACAAAAAAATGAATTGATATGATAGCTGCAGTTGAATTGACTATATTGAGATGAATTCCGAAATGGGCATAATGTGTCATTAGGTTCTACGACACATGATTAAATCGACCTATATTCTGTATACGCCAATTGCTCTCCTTCCCTACAAATTAAAATCTACAGAGGATAAAAGCGGTGAATGGAATCCCCCTCCTGCTAATGTTCAAAGAAGAGCTGTCTAGCAAAAATCGATACAATTTGTAGTCTCGTGTGAAAAATGATCTAGTACGATTTTGCCCAGACTCACTAACGAAATGACGAATACAATCCTTACAATAAATAGTATTGAGAAAATGTTATGCAGCAGTACATTGGATACAGACCTCTCAACAGTCAAGTGTATTTTATTTAACGGTTAGAATAAGAGTGCCAATTTTCTCATTTAAAATAGCTGACACAAAAAGGCAGTCACTGTTACTTGCTCTGTAGAGATGCTAGAAAAACCACTGCATAAATGGTAGAATGCAGACCTTTTAGCCACAATTCTTCAATTACGTCTACACATAAAAGCCAACGCAGCGTAACACAGAATCACCAATAAAGGTCTGTTTTGGTAATTTTTCAAAAAATAAAAAAAGTAAAATTAAAGAAAAAGAAATTCAGATTTTATTATGACATTCAACATAAAATAGGTAGCATACGCGTAAGCATTGGTACAAAAGCAATTGCCAAAAAATGATTTTAATGGAAGAATTCGCTAAGCACCAAATCGACACATTTCTATACTTTTCGGAGCCAAATGTGTATTATTTTTAGAAACAGTCAGTGTTTGTCTTCTTCAAAGTTGAAAAGCAAAATTGGTATCAGCTTATCGAAAGGTTTTGCACATGCCGAATACAATTAAAGAAATGTTCCACGAGTAAAAACGCAAATAAAGACACTATCAGTAACTCATCCGAAAGAGGCAAATATGTGAAATGTGCACTAATGGCTTAAAAGTGAATGCTCATAAGTTATTTTGCCAAACTGAAATTGTCGGAAAAGAAAAAACACATCATGACTAGCAATACGAATCCCATACAATTACTTAAAGTAATGAATACAATATCGATTTTGTCAGATAGGTTGCTTTGGGTCTAATTTAGGGATCATGTAAGCTACCTATACTGTTACAAGACATGCACAAATTGGATTTTTGATGATTGTTTTTCGATTCTTTGATTTAGCAAATCACTGATAGTGCTTTAAGCGAGTTATAAATGTAAATGACATAATTCACTTGTTGCCCGCATCACATGGTTACTTTTTTAGGGTTTGGTGAAATTTGGCATGTACGTAAACTATTTTGTCTCAAAGGTGCTGCCTGACAAATGCTCGCAATTTCTCTCGAATTTGATAATTATTTCATGTTTTGTTCTTCACTGGATCCAACTATAATTTGAAATTAATTAGATCGATAATATTGAACTCAAAAATTGGGATCAAGAGATCCATTGTTAATCCGTAATTTGTTGTTTTCCTGACTACATATATATCTTACTGTTCACATCAATTACATATGAAAGTAATTTTGTTCCATACCAGAAAACTTGAGCGCATCCGTAGATTATCGATATGAAAACATGCCACACATACTTCGAACTTTTATTATTTCTAGACTCGACTACTGTAATGCTGTTTTTAGGGAGTTTCCGTAAACCTGACCCTATTTGAAACAATTTTTTTCTGACACAATTGGAAACATTAACGGAGAATAAACATGTGTTATTTTGTGAAGGGTTTCCGAATCATACGTGTGTCAGACCAAAAGTGTGTCAGATGAGTCACGTTACGAACTCCTCTGTTTTTACTTTACTTTCTTTTAAGGATATCAGTCGTTTTAGCGAATAAAAAACAGTGGTGCACGCCTTGTGTTTGCTGTTGGTCAAAGAGTTGAAGCGCAACCCCTCCTTCAAGCATTGCATTGGCTTCCCATTCAGCAAAGAATCATGTTCAAAGTGCTGCTGTATTTTTCTAAAGACTTTAATAATTTGGCTCCGCCATACATTGCTGAGCAGTTTTGTGTCCATGTTCCTATATACTCGCTCCCTGCGATCGTTTGGTGATAAACCTTGTCCTCGGTGATCGTACACTTTATATTACAAGGAGTTAAAATAAATCCCAGATTGTGATTGTGATTAGGGCCAATCCATTTTTAGATTTAAAATTAATAGTCCTACAGTAGGCCCATATGACCTTACGTAAGAGTCTCCGCGAGTCTCTTACGTGAGCCCTATAATTGGAAACTTGTTCAATGATAGACTACTTCGTTTCCTTATATTGATTGTTTCATCAAGCACATTAGCATAGTCTATGGATGAAACATTTTAAATGAATATATACTGATATTAGTGATGTAGAGTGCAAAGATTACAATTGAAGATGGTTTGGTGCATATTATTTATTTCACCAAGCACATTTAGTCTGATTTAGTCCGCATAGTCTATGGATGAAATACACTTGAAGATGGTTAGGGTGCTGAAATGAGTCTCTGAAAATATCTCATTAAGCAGGGATCAAAATCATCCAAAATATTGTAATCGGAACTTGGGAAGTAAGCAAAGCAAGATAATAAAGGGTATATTTACGATTCAATGCACTGCGTACTTGTTGAGGGTATCATAAACAGATAAAAATACTTGTTTACGGTATGTTTTAGCTTGTTTTTTAGTCGGTGAAAATACGTGTTTAGGGTACATTTTGAAAGTCCGTGTTAACGCATCATATCCACCTTTGAATATAAGTGGCCACTCGGGGACAGAGATTTATTTATTTGTGGACGAGGACAGTTATATTTTGTGCTTTACTGAATCTGTATCGGGGCGTTGATAACACCTGAAATGTTTTCAACTGCGTTGCAATATAACAATGGCCATTTAACAATGGCCATGCACTCCCAGATGAAAAGTTTTTTTTCTCCTCCGCATACTGGGCCGATTGTTGAAAATCTTTATCTCCGTGTTGCTGAAGTCTATGTGTATTCATTGGGCACTGATATTGGGGAAAAGAAATTGACGTGAGAAGAAAACGGGCAACTTTTATTAAGAGAACAAAACAGTTATTGGATTTTAGTGATTTCTGATTAATTTACCACTGGGTTTTGTCTTCCCCCTTGAAAACAAAAACAGCGTAGATAGTCATGCCCCACCCTCTAATTTTAGATCTTGTCGAAACCGGTAACAACTTGGCGACAACATCAAATCCATTTAGACATATTATAGGACAAAATCCTACACTCTGTCCAGTCACGCGGATTTTTGATTTCCGACATTCCTATAAGTTTCGCATCTGAGGCATGGTGGCATGAGGATGGACACTTCAAACCCATTATCCCAGCGAACCTGTTTTCTTTCAAAGAGCATCGCTGTCTACTACCTTATATGATATTTGATAAAAAGATTATGAAGGAAATATAGACAATGTTCAAGTGTCGTAATTATCAAACAATATAGACAAGACTGTCGGGTTTAGTGGCAGAGGAAACTGCTTAATGATTAACTGAAGAATTTGAATTTCTGGGACTGCAACGTTCATCAGGAATCGTTCGGTATTTTTGTTGCGCGTAACTTGAGTAAGGAGGGGTCAATAGCTATTACGGTTATAACATAGATGAAAATAGCGACAATTGTGAACGGCCCCTAACACAACAGAAGCTATTTTGGTAACCTATATACAATGCCATGTTATTAGTCTAGAGCAGATTCTGTTTGTGTTTTAGGTCATTACGTCAAGGTACTAGCTGTGGATGCGTTCAATATTTGTTTGAGTTATGATAACAGCTTTGCTGTTATAGTGTTGAAAAACAACAAAAATGCGAAGAACGAATCCTTAACAGAGATAACTTTGGGGGTATTCAATTCTATGCAGGTATTCTTTGGCTGGTTCAAAACAAAAACCTACATCTATATGGTTATTGAATGCTTACTGGAGTTGAACGGAAGCCTATATATACATGCTTGTTGAATACGTTTACATATTTTTCCAAAGCTTTATTTCAAAACGAAAATAAATGACGACCTAAAACCTCATTAAGGACCTGAAACTCTCTTTAACATTTTAGCTATAATCTTTTAAGTGAATTCACAGGAACGACGTTATCCTCTCAAATTACATGAGTATTCCTTTGGATTGTCACACGCTTGATTATTGATAATTGAGTGTTCCGTTTCGACTGTTGCTGAACAGTATACACTGCCCTCTCGCGAATACGATTCCCGAAAGTATTTTACGAATTTCAGCTGCTGCACAATTCAATGCTATTAAGCAAGTCTTCAGTGTGGCATGCAACAGTAACTGTTCCCGTAGGATTTTTGTGCTAAAAAACATTTTCTTGCTGTTTTGGATTCAATAGGGACCTGACTATCATAAAATGACGGGTTCAAATTTTTCAGGACTGCTTCAGCTTCTCCAAAGGGGGAAAACGTTAGTACAGGGGAATAATTGCCAGTTAAATCGTGTTTTGTACACTAAGGATTAGAACAAGGATTTGCCTAGGTTCCAACCTTTACCTAAAGCGATATAGACCCCATGATGGTTCAATTTTGGGGTAGAATTTGCGGGATGGTTAGATTTTTTTAAAACTCGTGATAAGCTGTTCGTATTGTCTCATAGGATTAAAACTGTACTATTTTACAGTATCTGGTATTTGGTTGGATATTAAATGACACAAATTTTAACAACATCTGAGCATTTACCCCAGGATTACCTAAACCTTTATAACTCTATACCTGCGTAACTGTTGGTCAGAACAAGGGCAAACTATACTATTTTAATCCTCTCAAAATGACAAAAATTGATGTACATTTAACGTAATTTAACTTGATTTACAATTTACCCCTGTATTAACATTTCCGGGCGGGAATTCCCCACTTGCAAAAGAGAAGCAGGGGTCTGAAAATGTGGACCCCATCGTTTTCTGACAGTCTAGGCTCTAAAACTCAACAGCAACAAAATTCATTTCAGCATGAAAATTGTACGGAAGTACCAACTCTACCATACCGCACTACTTTGTTGACCAGTAGGAATTGATTCTCCGTAGTTCTGTCGAGCATTACTTAAATCCAATCTCTTTCTTCTCTAATTCGCGAGCTCATGCGAAGAAAATAGTTTCTAACGCGCCTCCCAATTGCCCGAATATTATAACATACCACATGGGGGCTCCGTACATCTGATGATAAGCAGCTGAAGACGCAAAGGAGACCATGGCTCGAAACAGAGTCCTAAACAAACAGAATATTCACTCTCCTAGAATCAAAAGGTCGTATTTGTTTAGTAGTCAATTCTGTTGGCTTCTTCTTCTTGCGTATGAGGCAGCAGCTAAATGTGTTGTAAACGTTGGAGCCAACTCACTGTTGATTGGTTGGGGTTTGAGATATCTGTATCCACCGGCGGACGAAAGGTAGGGCACTCAATGAAATGTGATCCGCAGTCTGTGATGGAGAACCACATTGGCAGGCTGGCGATGGCCGCAGCCCCCATTGGTGCATATTGTTATTGAAGCGACCGACTCCTGTGCGAATCCGGTTAAGGTGACCCATTCCTTGCGTGGCGGAGAGGATTGCTGCCAGGTGGTAGTTCTGTCTTAGGTGTAATAGAGAATTTTGTTGGCGAAAACCGACATCAGAGTACGTTGACGGAACATGCGTTTAACAAGTGCGATGAACTAGTAAACCTAGAAAAGATCTGATAAAATTACTTTCAGATAATAATTATTCATAATATTATATAAAACATCATTGCAACTGAAGAATCCCGAACAAGTGGTTCCTTTGCATTTTTAATTTTCCCCCTAAAAACTAACATGCGCCTTGCTACTGATTTCTTCTCTAATTCGCGAGCTCAAGCGCGAAGAAAATAGTTCCTTACGCGCCTTCCCTATTACCTGAAATAGAAACATATTAAAACATACCGTATATGAGCCTCCGTACTCCCGATGACAGTCAGCTGAGCAACTGCTGCCGTTCCCGTTCAGGAACAAAGAACAGGATACTTCGTAAAAAGCACCTAAATCAAGAAATGGAGTCCCTTTTAGAAATCGGAACTGACTATTCATGTTCCATTACATGTGCGAACTGCAACTGGCAATTAAGAAAAATTGGCGAATACAACATTAGATCCTTCGAAATTATGAAAATAAATGCAATGTTCACGTGTCTGCAAGTAAACAAAGATGAAACAATTGAATGTCACAAAAGTAGAAATCATTATCTTTGAGGAAGAAATCATGAAGGATATTATGCCAATTCGTGTGAAGCAAGGACTCACTAAAATCTAGCTTTGTAAACGCAACTATTTACAAAACGGCACACTCTAAACGTATGTGTATATATGGCCACAATAATATTCTCTACTAAAAACATTTAAAAAATGTTGCTGTTCTGGGATGTTGAATAATATGGATATACATTGTACATGTATACTTCATAAGTTAGCTTCAAGTACACCCAATACAGGCAGACTAAGTGGACTGTTGCATGGACCTGATTTTCAACACAGCTCCATTTGGAAGGTCATCTAGGAGCAGATCAAAGGAACGGGTTCAAATTTATATGTTATCACTCTCTGAGAGATGTAGAAAAGGACCCTGGGGATGGATGGATGGCACAGGTATTTTGATCCAACAGATCATGATGCTGATTGCCCAGTGGCAAAATCATAAATGATATGCTCAGTGGTAAAAGTGTATGTCCATTGCCAAAAGGGAACAAAATATTGCAATAAACACTCATTCCAGAAGGGCATCACAGCCTATAAACGAGCCAAATTAATGAGCCACGAGGATTTATGTGTTGATTTTTAAAAAAAGGACAGCCTTTCATGATTGTAGGAACCAATGTATTCCATTCAAGTAACCTGGCAGTTTATCACATTTCTGCACCATCCAAACAAACCTGCGCACTATGCCAGATCATTTAAATCAGATAAATATCAGGATATCTCACTTCACATCTAAAAGACCGTTCACTGTGTTTCTTGCTCTTATTATTGTAACAACTAAGCGCAACAACCACCAATTCCAATAAAATGTTTGTAAAAATTTTGTAGTATTTGACATCTGGAATAACATACTAAATATCTAAAAAAATCGGAAATCAGTTTAATTAGGGACAAGGTTCAGGGTCAACGTGTGAAAAGGGTCAAAATGTATAAAAAAGCACACCAGCATATTCATCACGTTTCAACAATTTAAAAATAGTTTATCCTATCTGCGGGTAGGATAACTTCAAGGTCACAATGGGGGTAAATTTAAACCCATTGCATTGTTTTGATAATGGTGTCAAATTGTTCGTCTAGTTGTACATAATAACAATTTTTTTTTTTTTTTTTTTTTTCTAAAAGACCGTTCACTGTGTTTCTTGCTCTTATTATTGTAACAACTAAGCGCAACAACCACCAATTCCAATAAAATGTTTGTAAAAATTTTGTAGTATTTGACATCTGGAATAACATACTAAATGTGACCTGCTCCCACAAAACCAGGACAAAGTCGCCAAAGTACTTTAGGAATAAAGGATCAATAAACTTGTGTAAAATCAATAGAAAACAAAAGAATTTCAAGGTATTATATTGATTTTTGATGGACAAAAGGAAGTGCAATGTTTACATGTTATACATCATTTAAAAGCTTGTTTTCTCAGCATTTCAAATCTGCTCATATCTCAAAATGAAAATTTTCCGACTTTATCCGGGTTTCGTGGGAGCAGGTCACAAATATCTAAAAAAATCGGAAAGCAGTTTAATTAGGGACAAGTTTCAGGGTCAACGTGTGAAAAGGGTCAAAATGTATAAAAAAGCACACCAGCATATTCATCACGTTTCAACAATTTAAAAATAGTTTATCCTATCTGCGGGTAGGATAACTTCAAGGTCACAATGGGGGTAAATTTAAACCCATTGCATTGTTTTGATAATGGTGTCAAATTGTTCGTCTAGTTGTACATAATAACAATTTTACTGTATACACGGGGAGATACGTAGAGTTTCGCGAGCGCATCATTCAAACCCCACATTTAGTCAATGCTTCACATGAAAGTACTAGCATAAAGCGATATTGTCACAGATACGTGCAACTAAATTTAGGACACTTTTATTCTCGAAATGCATGCTTCAATTAGCATAATTGTCATGATGGTATCTTGAAATATGGCACATGATATCGTGCAATTTTCACGTGAAAATCTACTGTGAGAGAAGAAGAAACTCCTGAGTGAAATCCCTCTCACGTCTGTGCAAAGATTTGAGTAGTACAAGGAAATACGTTTGGTTCTATTCTCTATAACATCGGCTGCACCAAATGCCCTAAACATGTTTTTAGAATTGCAGCAACACACACAATCTTTATCAGGTAATTCAATGATATTAGGGAATCGACACTAGGCTCCAAAAGTCTCCCGATCCCGTGTCCTGTAATTTCCAGCCATACCTATTTCTAAAATAGGCAGTATCGTGCCTCGTATGCCTGAAGTGTATTACATCGGGACTTCTAATCGGGAAAACCAACATTTTTCTTCAATCGTAAAACACGTTGAAAGCGTAGTTTGTAAAATACCACCTGGTATAATCAATTTTGATATTGGACTAATAGTGCTTTAAAAAATTGAAGTAGGTGAGGCATTTTGTGGCTTTGCTCATTTTCATTTAATTACCAAGAACAATCATCATAATATGCACGGCTGTGGGGAATTTCTCAAGGTAATCAAATAACAAGAGAGTCAGATTAATCCTTTGATCAAACTCTGGCCGACACGAATTGATGCCTTCATATTATATGCCATATGGGGGAATTATCATTAACAAGCGCACTGTCGCGCTAAATTTTAGCTGCTGTATAGTCAAATATATTTATGACCCAAAACCAAATTGCAAAAGAAGCAATTTTGGTGTTAATATAGTGGGAAATTGTCCAAAAAAACATATCAAAAGTTTATTAAAATCAACCTTGTGGAACATATAGAAATAATGGGAAACGTGTGTACAGGGGTAAAAAATTAGAACTGTTCGAATCGATTTTAAAGATATACCAATTTATTGGGCTACTCCTAAGGTTTAAAAAGGGTAGAGTTTGCCATATCTATGATCTATAGTTTTATTACCATAGGCACATAATAATTCCAGGTCATCCTGATGTAAAATTTACAGAATGGTCCACTTTTGTTCAAACTGGTTGTTTATTTGGTCACACTAGATAGATGAGTAATTTTATATATATAGATTCTTTTGTTCGACAGTTAGTTTACAGAGCTATATGACTAGTGATCTCCCATAGACCCTGTATCCCCAGTCACATTTTGCATTCCAATTATGCAACGACTATCGTAAATGGTGCAACCAGTATATTTTCGGCTCCTGTCCCATTAGACGAACAATTTGACACCATTTCTATAATGAAGATATATCTGGAATATCTGGAAATTTACCCCATTGTTCCTTGAACCTATTTTAACTCATAGCTATTGAACTACAACCTGCAGATAGGGCACACTATACATTTTCTTAAAAAGGTGAATACCTTTCAATGTGTTTTGATCGTTTCACCTTTTGACCTTTGTATAAGCATTAGCCCCTTAAAATACATATTCCACTCCTTGCATTTTGCATTCCACTCCTTTGTATTAACCACGATTCCGGCGTGCACCTCTTTGGTTATGGCGAAAATCGTGGCGAGCTACATCTGATTCCACTGCATCAAACTCGGCAGACTGCTTTTTTTTTATGGCGGATGCTTCGTCCGGATCCGACCCAGTAGTCTCCGATACAACTGCCTTACCTTCTTTAGCTTCAGAGTTGGCCTTGAGTTTCCTCTTGGCCTGCACCTTCTCGAACTTCGCCTGTGATGTTTTTCTACCTCTCTCCAAACAAGAATGTCTGTTTTCCGCTTGGACACTGCAAGGGACTCGTAAAGGGCAATCACAGTATCCGGAGCAGGAAAAGAGGTCTCGTTCGATCGCATCTCTGCTCTCACCCGGTCCATCTCTGGCGCGATAGAAGTTTCTATTTCAGGAAACAAAACATCTTTAAACTCGGTCAGCTACAGATCGAGAAAGTCATGGTGATTCCAGAAACCTTGGTAGATACTTCATCCCATGTGGAAGTTGAGGGAGACGCCTCTTTAGCATTGGAAGTTCGGCGCAAATGTACCCCTCAATGGCCCTGGTAGCATCGTTAACTCTCGTCTCCATATTCGCCAACATAGGCATCATAGAGTTTAAGCATTCCACCCTAGTTTTAAGATAATTTTTCAACCTTAAACTCTAGGGGTCGCGGTTTGGAGACCACGCCGCGTGAAACGCCCTTTTCTCCATTATTTGGCTGTGAGTTGGAATAACGGTTTGAGGATCCCTCATGTCCACGTCGTTGTTGTAACTTGCAGCTTCCATTGTGACAATAAGTACAGCTCGTTTATGAGAAATCCGGAACAAGACAAGTAGCTGCAATTTGAAGTCGCTGCCGCTGAACCTTGGTCAATTCTCTTTCTGAGAGACCATAGAGCAGGGAGTTGCAGGAATCCAGGCATGGAACAATCTGATGGTGGATTTACGTTCCAAGTACTACCCAATTCTCGTTATTGAGAGCCAGGCAGCCTTGCATAACTTGTTAACATGATTGATCATTCTTAGTGATGAGTCTAAGATGACACCAAAGTTCCATTCTTCAGCTGACAGATGAAAAACGAAATTGCCAATGATTATGGTTGGCTGAGAGATACTAGTCGATCTGATAAAGTGAGAGCGAAAGCCCGATAAATTGGTGTATCCTTGAAATTTACTGGAACAATTCCATTTTTTACTCTGTACAAACTTTGTCCCATTTGGGTAAACGTTTAATATATTATTTTCGGGCAATTTCGCACTATATTGACACCAAAATGATTTCTGTTGCAATTTGTTTTTGACCAAATCTTAAAACTATTCTATAATTCCTGAATACTAATACAGGTAGAGAGAGCTAATCTCAACTGTATCCAAGCCGGTTAGTCATATATCGCCATTAGTTAGCCGAAGCTATCCACCCGGACGGTGAGAAGCTTTGGTTAAATAAGATCAATATAACTTGTGAGGCGGAAAGAGCCCATAAACCACAAAAAGGTGTCTGTTACTGACATATTCGATCAGAGTAAAACATTGATATAAATTCAGAGGCCTATAGGCTACTTCAAAAAAGTTACGTATTGCGGTTACTAAGGTTAATGTTCGTCTTCAGCATCGCTTGTGTCAAATCTGCGTCATTATCGGAATCCCCAGCCAATTTAATGTCAATATGCGGAATGTTATCACATATATGGTCGATTTCACAGTATGAATTTTTGATATCCATCACATGTCGGCATGCATTTTCCCGGTTTGATGATGACACTTTTCCAAAGCCTCGTCAAATAATGTTTTAATGTCTTTTATGCTGAAGGGCTTGTACTTGGCGACATGATTTTGTTTCGGAGCTCATATTTTAATATGCTCTGAATTAAAGTTCCTCTCGGTTAAATTCGCAATATCCAGTATTCATAAAAATGAGCGATTGCTTTTTCTAACCTTTTACTAACCATTGACTTGGATCTTTATATATAAAATAAGCAATTTTAAGCAAAAGCTAGAAATATTTAGCAAAGGTAATTAGAAACTGTTATAAGTACTTACTAGGCAGAGTAGTAAATTCATGAAATGTTATACATAAAACCTCATGACCACGAGTATTTACTTGTGTTTTTTACAAGCACCTCCATTTGAAGCTTGTCCGTTTGCCAACATAGTCATATAGCTTTATGAATAATAGGTGTTTAGATATATTGTTGTCATTAGAATCCATGTTTGCCATTCTGGAATGCAAGTTTTTTGTGAGAAATGAGACTACTATGTCATGCATGCAGCTATAGGCCTACAGTTAATCATTTGTACACATGATCTTTGGAGCTGCTATTGTAAACGAAGTTTTTTGAGAACTTGCTAGCAGTCACAAGTAAAAGGTGTTCTCATAAACTTTTTAAGCAAAAGCTTATAAATACGTGTTTTGGCATGCTCAAGGTAGAGAATTTTGCGAGTGAGTGGACCATCAACATTGTAACTATAACGGATCATTCCAGAATACAGGGTTCCTTATAAGGATGATTAATATGGTTTCCAGTTAACTACAGATACAAAGTCCAGATCATTTGATGATAAAAGTAGTGCAAATTATGAACCCAAGTGACAGTCATAGCGGAGAACATCAAAAGTTGCGTGTTTTACCTGTAAAACACACACTTTTCAAAATCTTATCCATGTTTGGCTCCAACTTGAAGAGACTTTTGAGATCAGATTGCAGATTTTGTCTTCTTGGTAGGAGGGTTCTATAACATTGTCGTTCATCGGCAAAAAGTGCTATTTTGGTAAAGGTGAGAACAAGAAGGAGGCATGATAAAAATGTCGAAGAGAAGGGGTCCAAGAATTGAGCCCTCGGTAAATCCGGATGTGACTGGTAACCAGTCTGACTGAGCACCATGGATACCATTCTCTGTTATCGGCCTTAAAAGCATTTAGCACTTTTTTTAAGGGCGCCCCCAATTTTTCAAAAATTGTTGAGATTTACACGGTTGCATTGGTAACGCAAGAGGACTCTTACCTGTGAATGGTGAGCTCGAAAATGTCTATGTGCCGCAAACGAAGGAATTTTGTAATTAGAATAATCTTAAACCATTGGAGATCCCATAATAATTCAACGGCTGCTGGAACGGCCTTTCAATATGAAATCTCGAGGGAAATAGCGCCATGTAAGTAATACGCATCCAAGTTTTTTTATTGGTTACGGTAAGTCAAGGAGGTAATTTCTGCGGTGCACTGTTTCAGCTTGACGGACATAAAACTAGCATTTCCAGTTCTGCCGTGAAGTATAATCTGGGATCCCAATTCTATAGATCTAATTACCAAAATCGCTCTTTTATGATAAATACGCAGACGGAGTTGTTTTTCAGGGCTTTCGGTTAAAAAGTACTTAGCTTAATGAAATCGACGAGGAGGGAAAAGAAGAAGATAATATGCTGTCATGTTTGTTTTCTGCGTTGGTATAATTTGAAACCACACGTATCCCCCGCTTTACCACAACCATATTTTACTAAAGTACACATGACCTCTTTTCCCCGAAAGCTTACCCGCAAGCGAGTGTTTTTTACAGATGTTTTGTTTTCTCGCATGATTGGATAGGTCTAATTTTGATATAGCAGTTCAATGAGGGACAGATGACCGGGCAAACGAATAATTGAAAAGCTGTCAATAAAGACGATGTTTTTAAACTTTTGCACGGTAGTTCAATTCGAGTTGTAGGTTGGTGGATTCGTTGGAATCAAATTCTAGGATTCTTTTTTTCTTAGTCTACTCTGGAAACAAAGCGTTGGGCTAAATAGATATTTTCTACCTGTTGCGAAAGAAGACGTTTAGTGTTCTAAATTAATAGAATCAAAAACACATTCTAAGTCGAATTACTAGTTTATTTACTATCAGATAAATAAAAAATATTGATTATAAAATGGTAATGTATATACATGTATATTGTAATTGTATGGCCATAGTAATGGATACATAACACCATATCGCGGTCCTGGACCCCCCCCCGATAGTGTCGCCTGCCATACTTTTTTTTTTTACAAACGCATGTAAACTCGTATCGAACTGCTAATAGAGCAGGAGCCGGAAGATCATAGGGACCTTATTTATTTAAAGCGGCACGGAACATTTTCACAAAATATGAAATTTCTTCAATTTGCTCTCAAAGCTAGGTCTAGGCCATTGGAAGAACCGGAGATATATTTTACACATTAACATAACATTGACCCCAAAAACAGAATAGGGACATTGATATGAGGATAAAGATAATCCACGTAATTTGTAGGCTAACTTTAAGTGTTCCAGAACTTAATCAATAAATGTGTAATTACATGAATATTTTGACTGTACTCGCTGATAGTATAAAACCACAAAGGTGATAGACGGTCAAACAGTGTTGCACAGGTGGGAAACGGATACGGAGTGCGTGCTTGTCTTGTGTTAACGCAATTTTCGTCGGCGGCTGAATTTCGCGTCGCTCGCCGACGCTAATTACAAAATCGTTCCGTTTACCCATAAGAATGCTGATGTTGTCTTAATCATTTCGGGTGGGGCTTTTGTATATAAAAGCTTTTATAAAACCATGCAAAAATATCGATTTTGAAAAAATCTTGAGGGCACGCTATTTTTCAAATGTGCCAGTGTCTCTTTATAGGAAATATGTCATGCTTCTGAATATTTTTTTTTTTTGGAAAGTTGGTATGATGGAAAAGCTTAAAGTAAATAGCGTACATTAAATCAAAAATTAAGTTTGAAAAGTTGTCCATTGTTGAGTATTTTGCCCTTTTTAATTTTCCGCCCAATACCTTACTCGAAAACGATTCCGACAAACCCCCATCGCAGGCAAATGGTGACGTCCAAGTGATGACCATCAATAATTTACTGTCGTTGTGAACCATCATATTCGCAGTGTTGCCACTTATAATAATTAAAACACCACGAAATGAAAACAGAAATTATGTCCATTTATGTAAACTTATTTTTCTTTTTATTATTACTTCATTATCCATACAATATTCACAGCTTGTCAGCAATAACGACTCGAGTCAACACGATGTTTGGTCATTCAATTTGACCGTCACGAGGAGAGCAAATTGGGCGCTTTTGATCAATGAAGCCGTGGCGAAAATCCTTTTTCCTTCGTATGTCACAAAAGCAAAATTAAAATGCCTCGTATTTTTTGTTAATTTTACATCACATTGTATTTGTTTTTTTTATTGTTTCGGAAATCGTGATGTTATGTACATAATTTTATTATGAAATGTAAGTTCAACGGAGCTTGACAAATCTTGACATATTTTCCTTAAGGAGTTTCCGTTCCCCCCACTACAGAAAAGGTTAACACTTTGTGGTAGTTAGTATGGACCCCTACATCATACAGGTACGTAGTAAACTCTCAAATTGTGGTATCACTTTTTCAATAGGGGGCAATTTAAGTTTACACATGGGTCAAATTGTTTTAAAATTGCTCCAACCATGTTGAAATGTATGCCATATTGTCCGTCTTGTAATCAGGATTGATCGCAAAAATTTATAGTTTGTAACCATCATGAATGACCATTGGCTTTGGGAGTTTAGGGTAAAAATGACAAAAATGGTAAAAAATGGTCAAATTATTGCCTGAGGTAAGAGGACTCCTAAAAGGTATAGTTTTTTATTATGTTTAAAATGCTTACTTACGGAGAATAAGGGTCACGAAGGTCAACTCCAATGGATTAAATTTTGCCCTATACCTATTGAGTCCCATAACCATGGGTACCAGCATTGCATGACAAACATCCTTAATTTTGACACATTAAGCTTAGATGAACACTTATTATTGCAATTTTACCACTAATTAAGAGCACTCCTTTTGGTAGACCACTAGTAATTTAACACATACCCTATAGGAGCTCACAAAATCACGTTTCTATCTACTTCGCACACTCAAAAAACAGGTTAAAATATAGTCGCGAAAACTTTACATAGTTTTTTTTTTTTTTTTTTTTTTTTTTTTTTTTAAAAATTGAATTTCTTCTGCAAAATGTGGGAAATTTTACAAATTAGAAAGTTTTCGGTGTCCATAAATACATTTTAAATTAAACACTTGCATTTACCTCTTCTGTCAAAATGTCAATGCTTAGCATAACAGATTGAAAATAAACAAACGAACTGTAAATACCAAGATCATCTAGCCGCTAAACTCGTATTGGCAGGGATTTGTAACACTTACAAGACGCGGCCCGGTTTTATATTACATGACAGCGGAACAACAACCTATACGCGCAGAACGGGTGAAGGACGAGTTCTAAAACAGCAATGAAGTTACTAATACATAAAAATAAACACACACAAAACGCCGAATGTACAACTACAATAGATAGCATACAATAACAGTGTAAGGAGAATAAGATAACATCGTACATTATACTGAGTAAAAGTCAAGGACTTACTTTAACCCTTTAGCCCGCTTGTGTGATATATTGGCTCATATATCAAATGTTTTTTTATGCAACATTATGCATTTTTATGACAGATTTTGAAATCAGCATGAAAATGTCATTGAAAAGAGTCCCAACAAGCCTAGTCTTAGGTCAGGGGTTTTGAGATGGCGTCCCATTGATGCGCATTTCAAAACGCCATCTCAAACCGCTGTATTCAAAGACCACTATCACGAGACCAGTGAACCACCCGAAAAAATCAAATATTTTAAATTTTACCGGAATAGTTTGAATTGGAAGAATAATCTATAATTTTTTTAAATAATATTTCTTTTCCAACTGAAACAACCAATTGACAGGAAAAGGAAGAAAACCGCCGTTGTTTAAAGGATTAAATCTCCATTCAATTACGTGGTTCAGTAAGTGTTTCGTACGAAAGAAGTAATGACTAAACTATCAGATTTTTTCGTTCTTCTGAATGTTTGCTTGCGGTAACTACGACTTTGTAATGTATGAAGGATACATATCCTTGTTACTGACATGTAAAAATCTGATTTGTCGAAATCCTGTCTACAAATTAGAATTATAAAGCCATCATTTTTACGATGAATTCAAGTAATGAATATCAAAAGTTAATCAAAAATCAAAATGAGTAGTGTCAGAACTCATGATTAATGTCGTTAGCATGGATTACAGGAATTCGGTGAGGAAAAGCTGACCTAGTAAGTCTGGAACCGATTTCCAAAGAAATGAAGCACAAAAACAAGGACCGGTCTCTATGAATCTCAATGTCGTGGTACATAGAGTAGAGACCTGTTTGAAGATCGTAAATCAAAAAAACCGAGTTTTAGTTTATATGGCAAAAGAAGATCTTAGATGTAAGAAGGAGCTACATCATTCTTCTAGCGGTAAACATAAACAGTATTTTAAAGACAATCATGTGATTAATAGATAACCAGTGAAGTTCCTTTTATAACTGTGTACAAGTAATGCTCCATTGATCCTAGCTAGCCAATTTGTAAGCGGCTGAGTCTTTTGATCCTGAGTGTCTGAAAGTCGAAAAAGAGAATTTTCCTAACTACCCTAGAAAAAGTGGAGTAACGAATGTATGGCATCATTATTGAGATATTTCCGAAGAAGGCAATGTTTTCTCTTTGAATGACACCAGATTGGGTTATATTAGAATATGGCCCTCTAAAGTCATGTCTTCCATCAAAGATGTGCCAAGGGTGCGAACTCTGGTCAAATAGACGAATCCTTGTTTTGACGCATCTATTTGAAGGAAAGGCGATTTTTGCCACGTTTATGTTTTAAGTCCAAGAATCGATACTTGTCTTCATCTTAACTTTGAGACGAAGACATTCAGGGCGAATTTATCGGGCCCATTTGAATTAGGGGAAAATTTTTCAAGTAGTCAACTTTCAGCATGATGAAACGGCTGAGAAACTTTTGACAGGAAATGGCCAGTTTTTTCCTGGTCCGATACTTGTCTCCTTAACGCAATGAAACTTTACTCGAAAATACTGAATAAAGTAACATCCTAGAATCGGTTTTGAGCCGCGTTGCTAACGAGAATATTTGTGATATGCTGTCGGCTAGGGGAGAGAATTATGCAAGAAAGACCCAGTTATACGACGTATTTATTAAAAAATTAATGACCCATCAAACATCAGCACCCCAAACTAGAAAATTACGCTAGAACTTACGACGTCTTGACTCCCAAGCAGTCACAACAGCTTTGAATATTGCTCGAAAGGCGATAAAATGACGAATATTCCGATTCCGGAACGATGAACCATACAATTATTGAAATTCCCTATATGAACAGCACTAGAAAATGTTTTGGCCCCTAGCAAATAAATGCATCTGCCTGTTTTCAAGGTGTTTGCTTCTCCTCCGGCATCAAATTGCATTACATTGATTGGTTTAATTTACTTTACTTTCTTAAGGTGAATTTCAAGTGATATCCTTTGCCGGGTATCCATTAAGTTTTTAATAAACTATGTGTAATTTTCATTAGTATTGAAGTTTAAAAGTTCAGATAGAAGGTAGAGATGGATGGGCTTTAACAATGCCGGAACAGTATTTCCTGGAGGTTTTGCGCTTAATACATGGTGAAAACTATAGCGCAGTGAATATTTGAATTTTTGCAATTTTCAGTACTATTGTATATTAAAATCAATCAGCAGAATTCTGCAAATTTTATGATCATTTCTCATTCTCCACTGGATTTCCGTATGAAACATGAAGATCAGCTAAAGTTCTCTGCCCTCATATATTACCATAGAATTGTTCATGCCCTGACCGCCATAATTAACCATTTCGGTGACGATCATATAGCCTTCACTACGCTACGGGACAATCAATGATCAAATATTTCAGCCGTACACTATCTGTCGACAATTCCGATGCTGTAGCTATCCATGATTATTACGCCCTGAACATGACTTTGATGAGACTGTGTGAAGAAATCTGACTTGAACACGGCCAGCAGCCAACGGCTGTTAATACTTTGAAGATAGGTGTTCATCTGTAGCACCTTAAATGAAGTTGATTATGGTCTTACATGTGTAGCAGCGCAAGCCTCTTCCTGTACATACGTTACTCTGCAGCTACATTGATACGTATATTCCTTTAGACATTACAAGGTATAATTGTTTTAACTTATGAAATTATTTTTTTGACATTTTTTTTATTATCTTTTAACAAAAATTTAAATTGTTCCATATGGTGCAGAATGCAGCTATATATAAAAACAACTTAGGGAATGTTCATAAATACTCTGGTGGTGGTGGGGGATATGAGGGGGATAAAAAAAATAGGTCCCAAAAAGGGGGATCAAAAATATTCCAGCCGGTATTAGGGTGGATCAATAAATTTTAAGGATATTTTTGCTCCATTCAAAACATGACTTCACCAAAGTATCATTATTTTATCATCCAATTTGCAATTTTTGGGAACATCAACTTTTCCAATCAAAAAACAGTCTTGAAAACCGAATATTGCAAGGGTTTCGCGCTTCGCGCGGAGGGAGGCATCCTTCCTGTGCCCACTCCCGCATAATTGGGGCCATGTCCACATTGTGACCATCCTACTAACATAGATCCAGAAACAACGTCACTACTATTTTACCTAGTTCACCTTCGTGAATGCAATATAGCTAGTGTGGCAGGAAAAATAGTCCTCCGAACTCATAGATTGGGTGGACTAAAAAACACGAATGACTGAATAAAACAAAACTTGTGGCAGAATACAGGATATGACGGTAAGCCAATACTTATATATGTGGTGTGGGATATTTTATTTTTGACTGCGAGTATATATGGAAAATTAATGCGTGTTCTCCTCTTGGTCACATGATTGACCGTCACCAGTTGCCTTTTAAATGACTTATCTGTGGACAATGAGTATTTTGCACTCATTGCAGTGAGCAAACGACCTTTAAGTGTAAACCGAGCACATTGGAATAGAGTACACACTGTTCTCTCTAAGTGAATATGAAGGCGTTTTATCAGGGCACTTCATCAGTGAAGCATAAAACGGCTTTCACGAAGTGACTTAGCTAAGTTAAATAGAAAATCCGCAATTAATTTGTAGTTTGACCCTATATACGTCCTTTTTTGTTTGTTGACTAAGCAGCTGGGAAATCGAAATCTGATATTTCTTGATGTCACGTTTTCAAACTGGTATAGCCTGACACAGCCTTATACCATTGGGGAGTGTTCATTATTTTCACTGAGGAGGGCCAGAAGAAAACGTAGAGGTGGCCAGGCAAAAAAAGGGTATTTAAATGTTTTTTAGTTACTGGGAAGGATGAGTCACGTCATGTGTTCATCTGCCGTATCTTACGTTTGCTTCGGTCCCCTCCAGTCGAATTCAAAACAAAATACTTTCACATTTAAAGTGTCGTTTACAATATAGTAAGTATCTGCATAAACCCAAGAAACCAAGCATCAATGACTCCCTATGAAGTTGACGCATTTGAGTGGTTTGAGCATTTCACAAATACAAATTATGATAAGCGGGTCCTTAAATAATAATGGTGATTCGTGTTTTTGTGTGTAAATTGCAATTTCATTGCATGCTTATCATTAAAAGTTGGTCAGCCCGATTATGACCATGAGTGATAGATGGATATGTAGATTAATATTTGGATGGAATGAGTGGATGAGGACACCAATCAAATGATGATCACAAATCAAACATTTGAAATTTTACCAAAAATTGAGAGAATATAAGTAACTCAAACTTGACTTTTGAAAAAGTTTGCTGGTCCATGTAGCATCATATAAATATAACGTATCTCCTCGTGAACACAATTGTTCAGTTAAGAAGAGCTGTGTCATTTAATTTAAGGGTTTTCTCTGCCAAGCTAACCATTACCAATAACGTATTGGTATTATTGATGATTAGAATATCAAGAGGTAGTGTTAAAGATTTAACCATTACCAAAAATGTATTGGTATTATTGTTGATTAGAATATCAAGAGGTAATCTGAAAGATTTATGAATATGTCTCCACCTGGATTTAACAATACGAAGCAGTAAAATCAGGTATGATTGTGAGAGTTCACTGCACCCATACATTAACACAATTACCATTGACAGCCGTAATAACCATTTCGTGACAATTTATGGTACCACTGCGAAGTTTAACTTAACAAAATAACTCAACAACGGAGATCCATGATTAATATGCCGTTAAAATCCAATGACGGGATTTGTGAAGAAAGTTTTGAAGATAGCTGAAGTTGAAGTGAGTGCCGGTTTCTGGAAAGGTACTCCAGCAATCGTCCTTGTATGAGTACTTTACATGTCAACCCATTTGTACATTAAATGTCATGTTCATTTGACTTTAGGATATGTAAATGTTTTTTCCATGGACTACCAAAATTGTATGTTATTTTTGTACGTAAAGGAATTGCAACAGAAAACATTTTTGTGTTATCATTCTTCTAAATTGTCACAGAATAATGTGTCAAAAGTCAAAATCAACAATGGAAAACATGTAAAAATATGGGGAAAGTTTTGTATAGGGGTCAAAAGGAAAACAAGGTCTAATTGTTTTGATACCTACACCAACTTATACGTTTGGTCATGAGGATGAAAAATGTATAGTTTTCCATATCTACGGTCATTAGTTTCAGGATTATAGGCACATAACGGTTCAAGGTCATCCTGGGGTAATTCTTTCAGAGTGCTCCGATTTTGATGAAACTTGTCTCAAAATTGTTTGACTGGTCTTATTCTATAACAGATAATGCATATTTGCTCTGCATTTGATATTTTAGTATGTAAATGAGATGGTTAGTATTAACTTTCCCCGGACCGGTGCTAGGCACATTTAGAGGCCTCACACACCAGTGACTTTAGCGATAAAGATTGGCAATTACTGACCTCCCGTCGGCAAACATGTGTGGGCACATGAGCTGATATCGGGTGGCAGTTTCATTGATAAACGGCCTCGCAGCGAGACACTCTGGCTAGAACATCTAGGGCTGTCTGCGGTCAAAATTGCTCTGTCTCGCTAGTTTTGAAAAATTGTCAAGGTTGACTGGCCTAAAACAATGGAACCACTGAAGTGAATCTGGGTCAGAAGTGACCCAAAGTCCGGGAAACGTGTTTTAATGACCCATTGGATATGTAGACCGTTGTTACATGCAAATGCATGTTCCCCGCTACTTATACTTCTTAGTCCATGAGCTGCCATTACCAGATATTTCGTTCGTTGCACCCAGTTGGTGATATAATTTTCCCATATATCGCCTTGAAGGGGATGCCTCTCTGACTAGGATTAGGTATGTTTCCACCACGAAAAGCCGCACGTTATCCTGTCCTGTCCAATTAAAAATGGCCTCAATTGTTTTATGGAAAACCGCCATTATAATTTCATTACAGATAGAAATTTCGTCCACGACTACACGATATAAAGTTTTTAACTTCCTGAAGGGGACTTCAACATCTAGGCGTCCAAGACACCCTTCAAGGTGATATATTGGAAAATTAATCACCATGTGGGGCAACAAATTCGAATTTTAAGGCCTGTACAGTAATTGGCTCATAGACTAGTGAAATTAAATGCCAAGTTCTATTTGATGCGGGGTTCGCTGTATGGTGATTTGAAGCCTGGTGTTGTTCGGCACGGACATTTAGCTTCTACTGGCCTGCAGAGAATAATATCAAAATCCAGAGTCCTTTTGACTTTAACCTATTTTTGTGATCGGCAAATTTGATAATTGATATCGTAGGCAATTTGTAAGTGGAAATATTTTGTTAAAGACATTCTCAGTGATTTGCCTGAAAGAGTCAAAATATTTGAAATTTCCAGTGAAAGTCTGTAAAAAGTTATTTTTTGCAAATGAAAAATCAGAAAAGGAAGAAAACAGCAGTATTCGAAGATACGAACCTCCATTCAATTACGTGTTGCACTAAGTGTCCGTAAGGACAGCAATTTGACAGCAATAATTATAATTGTTACAGACATACAAAAATCTGATTTTTTATGATTTTGTCATTTTTCTAATTTTGCAAATCACTGATAGTGGGTTTGAACCACAGGTTAACATCCATTATGTTTTGATGCGATTAATTATTTCCTTGAGTTTAGTATAGTAGATTACCACTTTCAAGAAATATACCCTATCTATCAAATTTGGGCAAAAATAAAAACTAAAATCAAATCAAACAAACAAATCAACAGCAAACAATAAACAAAACGGCAACGAATTAGAAGAATGTTCTGATGAACTGTGGCATCTTAACATGTTAACATCCATAAGATTAAGAACTTGTCAAACTTGAACATGAAAATAATATAGGTTTTCCCGGCCAATTTCGCAATTTACGTGTTCCATTTTATAGAAGGGACATTCGTTTTCGTGCGAAATTGAACGATGATGTATATTGTTATTTCAATTAAGCAAAACGTCATTCGATTTCGTTAAAGGTGCATTCGACCGCGCAATGATCGGCCAATTGCGTAACTAGCTCAATCGATTTCAATTGGATTAGATTTGCGATTCAATTCATGTTTTCTATTTCGCCATTGAGATAACATTTCGGCATGGAACAATATTATATGACTGATACATAGATGTAATGGAATTAAAATGACCTGATGGTAGCTTTATTTAAAAAAAAAGCAAAATGTAGACCTTTCTGAAAGGAATGGATCATGATTAAAGATAAAAAGTATTCATTTGAAAGTTTTACATAATCATCCTAATGAGTGTAGCACAACGATTCTTATAATTAAAACACGGTGGCCTTTAAAAAACATGATCAGTATCAATGCTGAGCATGATACATATAAAAAGGAAAATTAAGAAAATGGCAGTGATTTACATATAATGAAAAGTGAAGATAACTAAGGTGATAAGCTGAGTAAAGCAGAGAATGAAACGTTAAACTTTTCATTGCAATATGAAACTCATACGCTATAGGCTTTAAAGAGATTTTTATTTGAAAAATGTACATTCTAATTTGACGATTCAAATAATCATGTGAATGAAAATAACCGCCTTCAAGACAAATGTTTAGTGTGTTCGAAAAGTTTGAAAACACGTTTTAAATTGGTCCAGCCGTTTGGATAGTGGAATAAAAAAATGTGCACTAAATTGGCCCATAAAATTAATTAATGTGGTCACTCGACCACATTTTGGAGACGTCTTTGCTCAAAACATCAAAAGAAAACATTTCATGGGCAAATAAGAAACATATGTAATTTCATCTGATATGAAAATCTCAAGTTTGATGGAGTGAAGTGGTTGACGAGGTCATATATCGGATCACCCACCTTTAACCTATTTTTCAGTTACATTACTGTACATGACGAATTAAATTGCCGGAAAAATTATAGGCCTATAATTATATGTGGGTCCTGAAGATATGAAATTTCCTAAAATTTGTTTTGACATGTTTTACCAAAATAGATATTTTACTGATTTTGTCATTGTAGGTCTATTAAACGTAAACGTATATTGTAGGTCTATAACGTAACATAATTGAATGCATAATCGCCAATTAGAATAGCAATCCACGAAATTGAAAATCCACCGTACATTGTTGCGCACCGTTCTTGTTTACGTATAGGGAAAAAAGTTGATGATTTCTCGAAATAAATGCGAAATGGCGAAATTGAAAGCATAAAGACGGACTTGCATTACCATAAGCTAACGGTTATGCTGTACAACGAAATTGATTGACGAAAAATGGAATAGAGTGCTCATAGTACGAAATTGTACTTAGGATTTAGACTGATAAGCCCAAAACGCGCGAAATTGATTACCCAATTATTATTTTTGGTTGATTAAAGTGCGAAATTGGCCGGGAAAACCTATAGTAATATTTGTAAATTTTTTGCATCTAACGCTTGCATTTACCATACCATCCAATATAATTTCCAATGCATTTGACTTGCCTTGCCTTTGCTTGCAATTGCCGTACCCGTATACCGTACCGTGCCGCGCCGTATCTTTTCTTGCATCGCCTTTTCTTTGACTTGCCTTTCCTTGCCGTTGCCTTACCTTTACCTCGGCTTGCTTTTGCCTTGCCTTTCCTTGCCTTGCCGAATACATGAAGTATCTAAAAGAAAAGAAAAAAACCATTGGGAGTCAATGACTAATTAATATGTCTATAATGAGTTGTACGAAAGGTTCTCTCAAGCTAATCTTGCTAAAGACAACCTGTTGTATCAATTATCTAAAATGTACATAAATTTGCAAAAACTTGTACTCGTACCCTTGTGATGCTTAACGGAATAATGTGCAATTCCACAAACAAATATGCTGATATTGGTAATGAATTATAATGCATCACATAGGTCTTTGTTAGATTAATAATCTAGAATATTTGCAGATTGGTAATTCACTCTATCCCCAACGTCCCTTAACTGCATTTAATTGCACTTTTGAACAATGTTTTAGGGGGAAATTTCCCCTAGATCTAACAAGAAAAATAACGCTACCTCTCTTTTTTGCGGTGATCGTCAGATTTTCCTCTAGGACGTTATGGATATGAAGAAATAGCCATCCATATCATGTTTAACAAAGGACTAACATTAGGGGATATAAAATGTCTCCTATATAGTGATATGGGAAGCCGATGGCTCCTAACGATTAATAAAATAGGACAACACCCGCATACCATAATCTTATACGTACCAATAAAATTAATGTGGGGAAACACTTGTCAACTATTTCGTATTGCAGTGCTTTGGGACTGGGTCCCTTGAAAGGATTTGCGACTCACGGCATTGAAACCGAATGTAAGCCCCCGTTATGGAAAGTCTTGATTTGTTTTCAGAAGTTAAAATCGTCAAAGATCGCAATATTGTAACAGACAACCAAACCATTGTGTTTCAAATTATGTTTATCGAAGAGGTAACAAATGCCACGTGAATTCTAACCAGAAATAACAATTTCAAGTAATGCAAATACCACAGGCGGATGTCTCCGTGACAGGTTTACTAATCGGAGATGTGATTTATACTATTTAAACGACTATGCAAGGTAACCAGTTGTAATACAAGTGTTCGTCTTTGAAATTACGATATCTTAAGGTCAAATTTAATAGCGAAGGTGGTAATTTAGAAAGTATGTGTTTTTTCATGGGAAGATTGCTTAATCTTTTTCAGATCAGAAAAATAATGTGTTGATTTAGAAGAGAATCATAAGAAAATCAGATCTTGAGAAATTAAAAATAAAAATCCTTTCCTTTCTTCTTTGCCGGCTTGTAGTTTTAGGCTTTTTAGACTTTGTTATCTATTGTATACCATCATCTCTCTAGTCCATATGAGTGGGTAGTGGAGTTCTTGTGGGAAAACAACATCCTTACGGAAATCACTTCCACAAGTTTGAAAACAATTTGGATGTTTCCATTCTGTAAAAAACAGTAATACAGGAAAAGTTCAGGGGGGAAGTGGCAGTTCGTGGCAATTTCTGGAAAAAGGATGCTGACATTACTGCCAGGCTTTACCAAACTTGAAAAAGCATGCGGTCATCAGCTCACCGACCATTGAATATGTATATGTGACTAATCCCGGCTAATCCAAGCCTACAGTACAATGCTGAATCCTGGTCTGAATGCTTATGAATTGTCTGAAGATTTTTATGCCATTATGTCGCTGTAAGTTAGTTGTGAAAAACTGGTCAGATGGTAGAGGCAGGAGCAGGCTATATTCTTCTTCTGGAAGTTACTCTCATCAGAACTTTACGCACAAACGATGACAAACCTGAGGAAATCAAGGACAAATACTATGCGTGATTTGCCAGGTCTGTCATCATGCCGTACTCAAAACAGATAAACTCCTCATTCTGGACGAACCGCACGATAGAGTTGGTTTTGATCATCAGTCATGGAATGGAGTTATTAGCCCACATTGTGTGGGTAATGCAACGAAATGGACTTCTACTACTGAGGGGGGGGGAGAACTTGCCGGACGACACGATCTACTCATCACCAACACCGTCTTCCAACTCCAACACACAGATAACATCTTGGCATGCACCCACGTTCTAAAACACCTGCCACCTGATGGATATGTGAATTTGTAAGGAGGGGAGACAGACACGACGTTCGTGTGACATAGCTATGTGGGCGGAGTGATGACAAAGACCATCGACTTATTTTGTCTAAACTCAACCATCCGGCACAAAACCTTTCCCGACGTCCTCAGGGCAAGAAAAGCAAACTGCCAAAACGCCATTCTGTTCAGAATCGAAGAATGACAGGCGTCCGACGGTACTTGCTGACACACAATGGAACATTGTCTGGAAATCTTGTGTCTTGATTCTGTTTATGGACACGTTGAAATGATGGGCCATTTTCAGAGATCTGAATTCTATCAGCGCCAAGCAAACATTGGTCCCACCAAACGCAAACATCCAAGACTGGTTTGGTGAGCTGCTGTTGTTATTTTCAGCCATATTAGGTCTGTCTGTCTTACGTGGAGTAAAGCTAAACACAACATCTTCAGTCAGGTATCACCCCATGTAAAAGAAAATTAAGATACAAACAGTGAACACAAATCAACAGCACTCCCCCCAATATGTAACCTAAGCAACGCCTTGCAACCAAGTCGTCCACGACCCCCCCCCTCCCCAACCAATCCCACGACACCTGAACCGAACTCATGGAATCCCCTAAGTCACCCTCGTTACTTTTTTTTATTTTGTAATATACGAACAGATAAACCCCCACGGTTGCTCCCTGTGGTGCCGTTTGGATACTTTTTTATCTTCATTAGTATCGCCTTAACAGCACCTCTTAAAGGAGAGACAGATTGCATGCTGACAAGAACAATGCAAAAAAATTGTTCTATCGACGACTCAAGTCAGTTATGGGCCCAACCAAAATGGAAGTCACCTCCTCTCAGTGAAGGGAACTACATACTTACTGAACAAGAGGAATCATTGGGAAATGGGCAGACATTTCAATATGGTCCTCAACAGTCATTCAGCATATAAATGAGCAAGCCAAAAAATAGATGCCCATCATCGAAGAAGAGAAGAAAGAGAAAACAGAAATGCCATCTGCCTTTTGTCAAGTGGTAACGCACCTGGACCTAATGCAATACTGCAGATATATACAAGGCCGGTGATGGTGGAGGGGGCAGAAGGTCACCAAACCCTACAGTCTGTGTGGAATCAAGGAATAATTCGCCAAGGACTTCAAGGATGCCTAATATTACATGTAACCAAAAGAAAAGGAAACCTCAGTCACTTGACAACCACAGAAGATTATCGCTGTTAACCATTGCTGTACTGGAAACGAATTTTTAGCTAGAATCCTTCACAATCGCCTGTTGATCAATAGATCTTCTTCCAGGAGTCAACGTGGGCTTCAGAAAGGATCGTTGAACCACGACATGGTCTTTGCAGCACGTCAGATCCAAGAAAAGAAAAGAAAAGTATCAGGAACAAATTCCCACCCTCTACCGACTTTCTTGGCTTAACCTGGCGTTAAATAAATATTAATTAAACTATGTATTGAACCTTTCCGCACCCACTCGCACAAATACTATGTGAGTGTGATTGATCCGATAGATCAATGTTCAAGTGGGGCCGAAGGAAACAAAAGCCACACGACATGTACGTTGCATAGAAATGCACTGGAAAGACCTGAGCTAAACAGACTTGTTTTATAGTCGATCGCGCTTGATAGAGGCAAACCTATTCTGTCAGGGGGATGAAGATTAATGGAGGGGCAGGACCAGAGTTTTATTTCGAAAATTAATATATAGGTCCAAGTCAAGCACTATGTCTGTTCTAGGACAAGAATATATTGGTTTGCCAGGAAAACTCGAGACAAAATACAAACGCAATGTATACCATTATTAGCTAAGATGGTGGCGCAGGTGTGGAATTGAAGGCCATTGAATGGCAGCCGGAAAGGTCCATCCCAAGAGTGTGAAAGGTGATAGTGGACTATCTAATTTTCTTATGTTGTGCAGTTGGTATAATAGGTCTACTTCTTTGCCAAAGGCCGTTCTTTCACTCCTACAAAATCAGATTTATATAGGATTTAAACGATGGAGCAAGTCTTGGCCCTAATCTATTGCAATTTGACAGCGTACAAACTTTGTTCCACCTGCCCCAATCCGCGTGGAATCTATTAGAGAAGTACCTGTTTTAAGAGCGTTATTCTGTAACCAGAATGACTTTTGAGGCAGGGAACAGAACCAAGCCACTCTATTGGCCTTCATAGATCTGGACAAAGGCACTTCGAATTTGGTGAGAGAACGGTCTGTTCAGGATGATTCTTCTATTGGCTGTCCACCCAAACCTTGTCTTCATTAGTAAGATATTTCCATGATGGTATGATGTGTACTGTGCAGTACCTGTCAATAAGTAGGTATGGTATAGGGTAAAGAAAGGCTAGGCTGCATGCAAGCTCAAACTCTTCGCATCTTTTCGAGAGTGGGGACAAGTTCTCCATCTGGCTCGAAATAAGCATTTCATCTACCTTTTTCTGATATTTTGTCTACCTTTTGCACTCGATATGTGTGACAATATGTCTGCTATAGGGATTGAGGGGTTTTCTGGGCACGCTCCTTAATAGCCACAGCAAAACGATTTATATTGTGAAACTAGATTGTTTGGACCTGTCAGATGAGTGAAGATCTAAAAAATATGCAACACACCAACAAACCAACAACAAGTGAATAAAATGTAATTTTTGCTATACAAACTCTGTGATTTGGGCCGTCGAATTTATAAATCTTGGGGGTTTTTTGCTTTTATTTAAAATCTTTCACGCCCACGGCAATGAAAGAGAGATGGTTTATTTCATAACGAATAATATATAGCAAACTAAACACGGCATGGATACCTTATCAGTCTCACAGCCATGGGGCATTCAACCTCAAAATTTCAAAGTCTACGAATGCTATTTGAAAGCAGGGCATCAAACAAACAAAAAAATTGTGTAAGGGTTTGTCGGAAAAGAGGTGGTATTTGGGCAAAAGGTCAGCTTTTGATCACCCCTCCCCTAGATCCACATTTGAATGAAAAAGTACAGCTTGACCAAGTCCTCTCTGGCCATCTAGAAAAAAAACTGCCCTCTATCGATAAGAAAAGGTCTATTGGTTGTTGATAACGCCTGCAGAATCGTTTTTGTATATTATGAATGTATGTTCAGTGCATTCTATTTTCAGGTTAAAGGTCAAACACCGGAGTGAAATGAAAAATGCTGAATACTTGGAAACACCACAAGAAGATTCAATGGCAAGCAGAACAATGCTTTTTTAAGGACAAAAAGTTCAAAGCGTACGAACAGCCCCCAGGATAGGTTGCGGTTAGGGTATAGTCGGGTCTCTATCCGGCTCCCTTGGCGGTGTATACGAATTGAAACGGTTATGCTCCCTTGGTTCAATATATCAATAATTTAACTCTTACTATTACGCAAGTACAAAGGCAGGAGTTTGTTAATTTTGATAACTCCCAAGATCGGACATGGGAAATAGGAAGTTGGTAGTGCGTTAGGTACCTGGTGCGAAAATACCAGTGCGATGCGTCGACAAACGGAACTGTATTGTTCACAAAAAGTTTAACGGCAACGTGGCAGACAGAAGTGTGTAAAATTGATGACTACAAATAAAGAGATTTCGAAATCCAACCAGCCTTGTCCCCAACTTACAAAAAAATAATAAAAAAATAACCAAAATTTGAGATTTGATATCATCTGAAAACGTTGGTCTAAGTTATAGTATGTGTGGTAATCTATCGTGATAGGTCCACCATCAGTTTCAAGTGTTCTTAGAGGTCTAATCTGTCTCTCACCTTAATCCGGCTCTAATCTTATTGCGAGCAAGGTCGAATTGCCATTTCCAGGTCCTCACGAGAGGTCAAACTTTCTTGAATCGGATGTTGATGGCATTCACAACAAGTCACCGGATCAAGATTCTATGTGGCATCAAACATGCTTACTATTCTTGTCTTCATCAAGCTTATACATTAGAAAACTCTCCCACGTTACTCGCCTTGGCAGGGTTTATAAATGAGAATCCTATTCTGGACGTTTGGGGAAGAAGGTTGGAAGATGTTTTCCTATAGTGAAAGGGGATGAATCAGAATTTTTGGTCCAACCTCTGGGAATGTGGAAAACATTTGTAAAATACGTAGATAAAATTAGAGAGGGGTGGTAAATTTGAAAGCAATGCAAATTGTGTTAAATTTGTACACCAATGTATTCGTTTCATTATACACTAACGTCCGTTAACTGCCCTTCGGTTAGGGGAGTAAATTGCTCCTAGATAGCGCTACCTCACTTTTCTTGCGGTTGATCGTCAGGGATATGGATTGAAAAAATCTAGTTTTTATAGGAGTGACTCCAGCGTCGGAGTAGTAAGTAATAAGACAGCAAGTATCTTTCAAAAGCGCAAGTGTGATTTATGAAATTAATGCCGGGCTATACTTACCATTCCCTTCCCCCACAAATGTTCAGTTATAATCGATTTAGAATTGAGAAGGAAATTATGATGAGGGGTAAAATTTTTAAATCAATTCAAATTGTGTGGAATGTACACAATGTTTTCGTCTAATTATAACCCTAACGTCCCCTTAACCTTAAATGCATTTTTAACTGCAGTTAAATGAACTTTTGAAAAAAATACAACGGAGCGGAGACGTCTCGCGTAGGGGGAAATTGCTACTAGATAGCGTACCTCACTTTCCTGATTGTGACAATCCATGAAGGTGGAGTAATAATACTTGTCAGAAGGCCTTGAGCTGTTACGGGGATTAGCGTATGTAAAAAATGATTATTATAGGATTATTATTAGTATTATATTTTAGAGAGAGGAAAGCGGATAGAGTCCCTTGCATGTTGGGTAGGGTCGGTGCTCTGGAGCTGCTGTATCTAGGGGCCCTTGGTGGTTAATTGGGTTTGTGTGATATGTATTACGGAGTTCCGGCAAAACACCTGAGAGATAACTTTTTGAGTGAATAAACGGTCAAAACATAAGGTAAATAAACGCCCTAGTATCACTAAATAAGTAGGGCTTTTTACGAGACACGAGGACATTTGCAAACAATAATTGCGCCTTTTTTCGAAACCCAGTTTCTGCATATGTAGAATTACTACCAATGTATTAAATATACACCATAAGTGAATAAGCCGAACACCCCGTCTTCAGTCGCTAAAAAGATTATTTAGTATTCCAAGCATGCAAGGACGTTTGGTTTTCTTTCTTTTGGGTTGACAAGAAACCTTCCAAGTGCTCAAACTCATCATTTTAGAAGAAAGTTTATATTCAGAAATCTCCTCGGTTCCCTTGAAATTACACAACGACATTAGTCTCACATTATATATTGTTGGGTAATTGGAGCACTTTCGTGACCGTGGAGAGCAGAGCAATCAGTTCTCAGGGCTTTAGCGGGGTGCATCGGGAAAGTGTGGGCGGAATCCAGGAGGGGGGGTAACATTCTAATACAGGGGGTAAAAAATGAAAAATGCTTGATTGCTGTAAAAAAGGTAACCAAAGGTCCTCTTGTTACAGGATTAAAAAAGGTTATAGTTTAATACCTACAAGGTATGGTATCGAGGTGTAGCCAAAATTACCGCCCAACAAATGTCAAAGGTAATCTCTAAAGGTTAATCTTTATATTGCACCGATTTATTTCAAAATGGCCTAAAATGTTTAACCCTTTCTACATTGGACTTGCAACAACGTAGTGGACACCTCCATTTGTATTTGTTTATCGAGCTGGATAAAGGAACAAAATGTCAACCCCCATTGACTCTATTGATTCCTAAGAATTTTAAAAAATAGTTTAGACGGTGCAAAATGTGTGCAGTCTCTGAGGGAAGGGAAAGATATGAACAATTTTGAGCCCAGTTTTAAAGAAATATGGGGATTGGTAAGATTTTAAGATTTAACCGTTCGTGATGACCTTGACATTTGGGATTTTTGTCTTCATATCCCATAACCATAAGTTGTAAGTAGTACGTCTTAATTTTTTTGGTTACCTTTTTACAAGGCAATCAAGTATTTTTTCATTTTTGACGGCATGTATTTAATGAAGTTCCCCCTCCCCTGGATTCCGCCCACACTTTCACGAGGGGCACCCCCACTAACTTTATTCATTAACCTCATCAGAAGAGAAATCCACTGAGAAAAAATGATCCTCTGCTCTCCATGGTCACGGAATTCCTCCAAGGCCCACTTTATAGTCCGGGCTAAAAATGACTAGGTATCACCTGGAAGGACAGTTTATCTCATGTGGTTTTTCTAATCAGAATTTTATGAGTGAATAAGATATGTTAGGTAAAAGGGGCCCGATCCTGAACGCATCCTCACTATAGGGGGTTATTTCCTTTCCTGGGGGGGGGGTCAAAAATTAAGAAAAATCATATATTAATTTTACATAGGAAGACAATAATATGTCCTGACCGTGTAATGACTTAAGAAGTAAGGCTTATTCCGGCCCTATTGAAGTATAATATACTTGATTTAGGTAATATACGATGTAAATAAGTTTGGTAGGGTCACTAAATGACCCCTAATTAAGAAATACACGTGAAATTGCTGAAATATACAAAATACCACAATTAGGAAGTAAGTAATTTGTATCAAAATTCCAGAACAGTAGTTTCAGGGATAGTAGAAGGTCCTGGTGGAGGTCGTGGGTGAGGTGTCAAGTGGCAGTATTTTGGGTGGCGAAACCATGGGGGGGGGGGGGGGTGCACTTCACATGCGACTATATGTGCCTATACCAGATGGTACGAAAATAGCTTTCAGTGTGGTCAAGGAAGCATTTTCTCATGTGGTTATTCTAGATCAGAATTTTTATGAGGAATAGAATATGTTAGGTAAAAGCCCGATTCCTGAACGCCCCCCACCTGGGGGTTCTTCCGGGGGGGTGGGCAAAAATCCTATATGGTACATATTGAAAGACAAATAAAATATCTGACCGTCGATTGACCACAAGAATTGAGCATATTCGGGTATTTAAGTTAAATGTACTTGCGTGATGTAGTAATTATATAAGAAGGCAGGTAAGTTGTAGGGGTCACTAACCACCCCCCCCCCCCATCTTAAGAAATACTTTGAAAGCCTGAAACTAAAACCTACCTGTTAGGACTAGTACTTTGTTCATCCCTGAACAGTAGTCAGATATGCATAGTTCACATCTGTGGGGTCTGGTAGTGGCAAAGGGTAAAATACAGCTATTTTGGGGTGTCAACCATGGAGGGGGCAACGAAATATAAAATTGTCTTATATACCTCCCAGTTGGTAACGAAAATAGCTTTCAGGGTGTGGGATTTTTTTATAGATAAAGTGGTAATTGAAGTTTTTAATGTGGAAATTGTGGGAGAAAAGGGTCATTGTTGTAGATTGAAGCAATGGGGAAGGTTATTGGGTGTCAGTTTGAATGTCAAAAGGGTTTTTCACGCGAAGCATTCGATATTTATACGCTAAATGTCATTTTATATGTAAGCGCTTGCCCTTACTGTTGATAAGCGCTGTATCAAAGTTTGTATTGTAAAAGGTACCACTAACCCCTTAACCTCCTGAACCAGACCCGTATATCCGTAAATAAATGTAAATTAATTAGTTTTGATTATCACATATATATAATAATACTTTTGTCCATGATTTACAAATTACATAAAAACATTAGTTTAGTTTGTGTTTTAAGTAATTTTTCCGATTTAATTTTTTTCACTATGGGGTGTACATTATATCCCCAAGCTTATATTGTGCGCACGAAAATAAAAAACACTGGTTTACGGGCCCGACGCGACCCTTCTTTCAGTTTTGCAGAATTTTTTTTTTTTAGTTTTTCCAAAAATCATGTACAAATAGCGTGTTTTTTGAGCCCAAATTTATCAATTTGGCACTCTTTTTTAAGAAAGTGGTTTGTAAACATTTTTTCATTTTTCTCTTGATTGTGCAGATTTGGGGCTATTTTAAGCCAGTTTGAGTTCCAGAAAATCAAACCAATTAAAAAAAAAAGAAAAAAGGTCCGCTCGCCCTTAAAACATGTGTTTTTCTTTTTTTCCGTCGCCTAAGGGTCCTTTTAATTTTTTTTTCATGCACATTATGTCCCTTTAATACATAAATACACTAGATTCGTAGGTTACTACAGGTTTGTTTGATCGTATTTGTCAACCAATGTATTAATATAGTATTATTTCTTAACTCATACCTCTCCCCCCCCCCCACACACACACACGAACAGTTTTTGTTATCACAAGAAGCATCGGGCGTGCAAAACAACAAATAACTATACAATTTTCAATTGTTTAGTTTAAATGGTATGTTTTGCAACCAAAATTTGTAATGATATGAGGTGGACCAGCATATATGCTATCCTGGTTGTGGTGGTGGGGGAGTGGAAGGGTGGAGGGGGGAGGTGTAACCGGGTCTCCACATAATGCTTTTGGATATCAAATGTCTGTCCTTGAACCCCATTTTGACATCAAACTGAACACCCCATATCCCATTCCCTTCATCTACAAGCAATGACGCCCCTCTTTTTCATAATTCAACATAGAAGCTCTTCAATGACCCCTTCTTCTTAACCTCTGGTAAGGGTCAACATATACATTCGCATATTGAAGTCCCCATGGTTTGCAAACCCCAGAATATTCGCATTTTAACCACCTCAACCATAGACCTCCACAGAGAAATATACGATCTCTCAAACTGTTTAGAATTGAACACATATTCCTATTGTGTTATTTTTGGATATTTTAAGCAATTCAGATATTTCTTAATAAGGGGAGTCATTTCATGACCCCCGACAACTTATTTTACCATGTATAATTACTACAAAAGTACATTATACTTAAATACCTGAATAAGCTTAATTATAAGGTCATTACACGGTCAGGAGATCTTATTTGTGTTCATATAGTACATAATATGTATTGTTTTCTTAATTGCCCCCCAAAAGAAATAACCACCTATATAGGGTGATGCATTAAGGATTCGGGCTTTTACCTAACATATTCTTATTCTCACTAAAAATTCTGATTTAGAAAAAACACATGAGAACAAACTTTCCTTCCACACTGAAAGCCATGTTCGTACATCTGGTAGGCCCCACATTAAGTCGCATATTGAAGGGCACTCCCCCCCCCAAGTTTTGCCACCCCAAAAATACGCATTTTGCCACCTCACAGACCTCCATCAGTCAGACCTTCTTACTATCCTGAAATACTGTCTGGATTACCAAATACTTCCTAATATTTTGTCTTATTTTTGCAAATTTTAAGCACTTTTCAATGTTGTCTTAATAAGGGGGTCATTTAGTGACCACCCCTACAACTTATTTACCTCGTATTCATACGCATCAAGTATATTATACTTACATACTGACTAAGCTTTAATGCAAGCCTCATACACGGTCAGGATATCTTATTGTTTTATTATGTACCCTAATATATGATTTTGCTTTAATATTTTTTTTACACCCCGGAAATAATCCCCTATATTGACGATGCGTTCAGGATTCGGCCTTTTTACCCTAAACATATTCTTATTCCTCATAAAATTCTGATTAAGAAAAAAACGAATTTTCGTATATTGCCAAAGGAGGGAGATCGTGGCTACCACCCTATGGAGTTAGCTGCCTTTGGACTAATTCAAACTTAAAATGCCCCAATATACAAAATTCGAACATTCTCGCGAGAATGAAATTGAATATTCGGAAACATAATTTATTTATGGATGAATATCACAGTACACGAAAGAGAGAGAAATGGGTTTAATAGTTTAATAGGACAAAAGCTGCTTCCCATTAAAAACAGGTACAACAGGGGGTGACGTCCATGACGCGTTATGAAAGTCACGAGATTACAAACTCACTTGTTTAGGGTAACCCGAAACGGCCGTTCGGGATTATCCGATTACCCTTTACATGGGAAACCATATAGGGTGTGTCCATTTCATCTATATAACATACGTGCTTTTCTAACTGGTGGAGTTAACAAAAACTTGTGGCTAGATTTGAGAGTTTACTTAACCTTTTTTATGGTATATTTACCAATCTGTTTACCATGGACTTATTGGCTTCAATCGATGGCTTTTCGGCATTACCACCCTTACCCGACTTACCCCTAAATAAATGTTTAAGAGAACAACGTGTTAGGCAATGAAGTGACCAATGCTTTTATAATGATTTATTGCATTGCTCAGATATCGGGAGGCGTATTTGCTGACTCATTTGTGGTTGTTTGATTAGTTTGTAATAAATGCCGTTTTTTAACATAAATTAACATTATGCATGTCATGTTAAAAACGATGAAGATAATAGTTATGGATGATGCAAAGAAAGCCAAGTGTTAGCGGAAGGCGGGAAGGTGCTCTGCTTCCACACGGTCCTACCCTACACGCTTGTACGTCTCAACAAATAAAACCTACCTTATGTCATACATATCAGTGTTGCTGAGTCTAATATTGTGCAATTTTTCATAAAGGAATTACATTTATCATGGATTTTTTTAACTCCCTTGGAGGCATTTGGATTTTTCAACTCCTGATGACCCTACAAAGTGTATTATCTAGAGGTCAAATTTGTTTGAAACATATTCCCAAACTTACCGTTGTATTCCTCAGGTCACAAGTCTTCAAAAAGCAATAATTTGACCTATCAGCGACGTATAGTTTTCAAGTTGCAAGCCAAACAAGGTCAACGTTTGACCTCCACAAAGTTTCAAAATTGAAAAGTTAGCTTCGATTTGATAAAGCAACTCAAACAATATTTAAAAAAAAAACACATCCAGCATGTACCCGGGGTACTTTACATTTTCCCTCTTCCCATGGTATGGAAAACATCCTATATAGATATATCAACTTATTTTTGAATTAAAATAATTGTTTTAAACGATATTGTATAATTAAGACGAAGCAATTTGAGACAACTTTGATTCAAATCGGAGGTATATATTCAATTTTGACCCCCGTGGGCCAAACGTGGGGGACCTCTGACGTTCTTGCTTGTAACTTGAAACTTTACACATCAATCGCTCGCTGCGACGAAGTATAACCGTGGTCTTAAGGCAACTAATGCAAGTTATGTAAATACGGCGGGAGAAAATAAAAAGAAAGAAAAAAAAAATAATTTCTTCCATGTCTGTGTCTGTAAGTTAATCTTCTATCTTCATAAGTTTAATTTTGCATTATGTTCGTTCTATTTTGGGTCTTATTTAAATAATATCAACAACAGTTCCGCCTCTGAATTACCGTCTGAAAATGCAATGCCCATTTAATTGGAAATTTCCGTTCGTTTTGTTTGTTAAATTACCAGGCACGCTTTAAAGAGTACTATCAATGTTGCTAACTAATGTGTAGTTTTGATGCCTAATTTTGTGTCATAACCGAAGCGGCTACAACTTTCTTTCTGAAAAAATGGTTTCCTGATTAAAGGGATATGAGAACAATTCCGTTTCATGATGCCATGAATCTGAATTGGTTTGTGTTTGAGGGAAGCTATTGAAATTGAAGTTTTTATCTGGAATGAAATGTTCGTTTCATTAAAAAGTTTCCAAATTTGCGCACTTTTGCCGAACAATATCTTTATTACTTAAATATCTAAATCTTATTTTAGTTTGAATCCATTATCATTACTATATAAGTTTAACTCAGGTCAATTACAATAAAATCACACTTCCTATTTTTCGCATACATTTTTTGCAATCATTCCCACATTTTCCAAGATATGGCGCGCCAATGATTTAAGTACAATCTTGGTTCAAGGGAATGATCGCCAAAAGATAACGCCCCGAACGTATCAATCACACCATCAAAACTGAGATTTGGAGATTAGAAGCTTAATTTTTCTTCAATTTATCTGAAAGTAGCTGAACGTTTTCACTTTATGATGTTACAAGCATAAATTTGGGTTGTTTTAAGTTATGGAAATTATTTGTATAGTAAGATGTGGGCTATTGTTAATATCACAATTACTACGCACGTTAGAATTGTGTGTTGGATTTCAAAAATTTGGGAATTAATGTATATTGCTGACAACCTTTTTTGAAACAAATAAAATAATGTTGAAATCGGTAAGGCGCCTTTAACCGGCAGACCCTAGCTAAATGATGAAATTCCTAGTGGCAGCGAAATATAATTATTGTAAAGCCTATTGTAATTGTGTGATTACAATTTTTATGAATGTTTTAGATAGTGACCCATCTGAAGAGTTGATTTCAAAAAGGGCCTAATACACTTTTCATAGGTTTGAGGAAATAATCACAATGCACTTAATTTTGTTGTCAAAGAAAGATCCCACATGTGAAGCCGAAAAAAAAACATTAGTTTTACTCAGATTTATAGGATTCTATTGTATTCTTTATTTTCTGTGTAAAGTGGTTTAGGCCCATTTGAAAAACCATTTCCAGCGCAAATTTGCGCAAAATTCTTTCCTCTAAAGCACACTCTTAAAACAATATTCGCTGAAAAGAGAATCTCGGTGGTAGATTGAAAATCGAAAACCGATAGAAGTTGCTAATAAACTCTTAAAGTTAAAGAGACATCAGGAGAATTCCAGAAGAAGCGCCCCCATTTGTTCGACCCCCGGTGTCATACGTGTCCGTGCACTGAGTGTCCACCCATCTGTCTATGTGTTCTCAATTGAGTGTTGTATGCACCATTTGTTTCCGCACTGTACCCCAAAAGCCTCGTCTACAAGATCACGGTTATTCTGTACATGTTGCTATGGTAGTATAGGACAACTCTCTCATGGGGACACCAGGTTCTTACACGGGTTTTTTGCATAGTGGGATTGCATTCCAAGTATTAGATCAAACCTGAAGTGAATACGCAGAAACGCCGTCGTTATGTAATACCGTAAAATCGCGTATACAAGCAACGGGCCTATAATGGACCATTTTGGAAAACCGGACAAGAGAGACATATTGACTAGCGCCCTCTTAGTATATATTCTGCAGATGAGCAACTACTGCGCTGGTACAATATGACGCCAACATTCGCTCGTTGGTACTATTTAGCAAAATCCTCCTGCAACACCGTCCGAACCATGAGCAAT